>RJWM01010804.1:0-62091 GCA_004363535.1 Dasyprocta punctata
AAAAAAAAAAAAAAAAAAAAAAAAAAAAAAAAAAAAAAAAAAAAAAAAAAAAAAAAAAAAAAAAAAAAAAAAAAAAAAAAAAAAAAAAAAAAAAAAAAAAAAAAAAAAAAAAAAAAAAAAAAAAAAAAAAAAAAAAAAAAAAAAAAAAAAAAAAAAAAAAAAAAAAGCTCGAAACAGAGATACGCCTAAAGAAATATGGAAAATTGAAAAACTTAAGAAATCCCTAAAAACATTCTGTGATTGAGAGCTTGCCAGAAGGTCAAAATGGAGATGTCCCTGAAGAAACAACAGAAAACACAGAAGTTCAGAAGTTCACCCATAAATCTACCATTTTAACCAAAGAAAAAATAGCAATATGGTTTCTCAATTCAGAGAGAAAGAGAAATGGTGAATGATGCTGGATCTGATTTAAAAAAAAAAAAAGGCGAGAAAATTGAAGAAAGCACTGGGACTCTTGAGCAAACAGAAGAGGGCGTGGGGACATGAGACAGTGAGGAAGGTGGCAGCAAAGTGCCCAACCTGCCCCTGTGACTGACAGGAGCTTTCCAGGACACTGCTTTTGCTCCTCTAACTAATCTTGTCAATGAAAACAGCCTGAAGAAACAAAGGGGCGGGGGATTTACAAACATGACTGAAATGCACCGTGAAAGTATTAGACCACTCCTGGAAGGCAGAGATCTTTTAGCAACTGCAAAAACAAGAACTGGCAAAACCCTTGCATTTCTTGTGGCTGAATGCATCGTGAAGTTGACAGTCACGCCCAGGAATGGAACAGGAGCCCTTATTCTGCCACCTGCTGAAGAAGTGGCCATGCAGACTTCTGGTGTTGCTAAGGAGCTGATGACTCACCACGCTCGCACCCTCGGGTTGATCACGGGCATGGGCAGCAGTAACAGCTCTGCTGAAACACAGAAACTTGCAAAAGGGCTTAACATGGTTGTGGCCACCCTAGGCCAACTGCTGGGACATATGCAAAACAGCCCAGGGTTTAATGCATAAAACCTACAGTGTCCAGTTATCAATAAGGCTGATCATAACCTAGATGTTGGGTTTGCATAGGAATTAAAGCAAGTTATTAAACTTCAGCCAATACACAGACACCATGTTTTGTTTGGTTTGGTTTTGGTTTTGGTTTTGGTTTTGGTTTTGGTTTTGGTTTTTTGTTTGTTTGGTTGGTTTTTTCTGCCACACAAATTCAAAAAGTTGAAGACCTGGCAAGGATATCTTTGAAAAAGGAGCCATCGTATGTTGTTGTGAGTGATGACAAAGCTAATGCCATAGTGGATGATCTGATAAATGTGTTTTTTACTCCTCTAAAAACAGATTCCTTCTGCTCTTTACATTTCTTAAGAAGAAGCAAAAGAAGAAATTTATAGTCTTCTTTTCATCCTGAAAATCCATGAAATGCCACTATGCATTGCTGAGCTACATTGATTTGCCTGTCTTGGCCATTCATGAAAAGCAGAAGCAAAATAAGCATACAAAAACACTCTTCCAGTTCTGCAGTACAGATTCGGTGATATTGTTGTGTACAGAGGTGGCAGCAAGAGGGTGGATATTCCTGAAACCGACTGGATTGTTGAGTCTGACTTACAGGAATATATTCATCATGTGGGTAAAGCAGCCAGATGCCTAGACAGTAGAGGGCATGCCATGCTCATATTGTACCCAGAAGGGCTGGGTTTTCCTTATTACTTGAAGCGATCCAAGGTTCCATTAAATGAATTTGACTTTTCCTGTTCTGAAATTTACTTGCATGCTTTAAACTGAGTGTCTAAACCAATAACAGTGTCATTTACAGAAACAGGGCAATCTGAAATTGTATACTGTTTGGTTAGACACAGAATGAGTTATCCTGAGAGAACAGTCCACAAAAGAAAAGATGATAACCCTAAGTAACACATACTATAACTACATATTCATCTAATTACTTTTAAAAGATTTTATTCACCAGAGGCAAGCTTTTCAATTCCTCTTTCTATGTCCACTGAAAGAATAATTAATAATCCTCAAGACAAAACACTTGGCCTTGAGGATTATGAGGAAGATGCCCTATTAGGAAAACACTTAAAAAAATCTATTAAACAGTATCCTCCAAGTTAGCCAGGAATCACTGCCAAAATAAAGTTATTTATTACCTCCCAAAGTAACTCATATTTTTCCAGGACAAACTTACTACACCCTTTGGTCCATTCTTTTTAACTGCATACTTTCATGGCTATGATTCTTGTGGATAACATGATATGAGCTGGTTGGGAACATTAGATGCCATCAGTAGTTGACTTTTATTCATTTTTGTATCTTAATTTTTCAGACCAGTAACTCTAGACCCTCAAAATTAGCACAATTTGAATAATGAAATATGATATATTTCTGGTTGACCCATCACTGGACAAATTGTCTTCCAAGGATACTAGTTTCATGATGTCAACTTCATATAAAAAATTAGGCTATAATTTTTCAAAGCACAGTTCATAGAGCCAAAGGCTGTTACTAAGTCAACAAATTTAAAAAGTACAGTAGAAAGAATTAAACATTTATATTGTGGAGAAGCTTTCTCTTTATTAGGGTTGAAAAAGGTTTATTGGACTCACAAGAGCCCCTTAGTGTATAAAGTCTATTTTCAATTGCTCAGTCTTTTTGCACTTGTTTTTCCTGCCCCCAGGTGACGAGATGCTACATGAACTACACTGAGGTTTCCTGCTGTTGCTTCTTTGAGAACAAGGAAAGCAGTCAGATAAGACAATGTGTGGTAGAGGTGTAGATACATTTCATCATTGTTGCATAGCTTAACTAGAAACAAATAAAATATTAAAAGAAGATCAGATGATGACATTTTACAAATATAGAAATTCTTGACCAGATTAGCATTCCTTAAAAATACTAACAATAATAAAATTACCAAGTGAAACTTTTGAGAAATTAAAATTATAAGATTAGAGTACCTCAAATCAATACCTGTCTCTTTGCTTTTACTTCGGTGCTCAGTATTTCTAATTTAATGAAACCAATTGTATTTATTATCCTGCTCCAACTCTTCCTATTCACTCAACTCTCCACAAAGGGATATTCCAAAAATCAAATTGGATTATATTACTCTCAACTTTTAGAAATGACTTTCTGTTACTCTTTCCAAATATCAACACCAAAACTTTAGCTTATTGCATTGCCGCTTCACAATCCAGTTGCAGCCCCATCTTTGGACAGTCTGTACATTCCAAACAGTCTCACAGAATCACACCCTTCACTCTACAAAGGCTAAATTGCTCATCATTTGCTGGAAAAGTTATTTTTCTAATTCTGTGACTGTTGGCAGGGAAAGAATAGAGTGAGAAAAGAGAGACGTTCACTTCAGGTACAAAGTCTGAAGGAATGACAAAAAAAAAAAACAAGAATAAAGATAACATTTTAGAGCAGTATTTTAAGAAGTCAAAATCAATGGGAGAAAAATTCATGAAAAACAAAGCATCAAAATCTGTAAGTGTCCCCCCCCCCCCCGCCAAGCCTATGTGTTACTCCATTCCAGGGTGGTGCTATTAGGAGGTGGTTGAATATTTAGAAGTGAGACCTAGTGTAAGATTTTTTAAAATCACTGGAGTCACGACCTTGAATAAAACAGTGTCTCTTTCTCTTTCTCTCTTGCTCTCTAGCTCATAGGGTAAACAGTGTGTGCTTGCCATATACCACTGTCATGATGTACTAAGTTGTTGAAGATTCTAAGCAGTGAGCTCCCCAATCTTGAAAAGGAACCTATAAAACTGCAAGCTAAAATATATCTTTTTTTCTCTATAAGTCAATTACAAGATTTGATTAAAAATTGCAGTAAATGTTTAAATTTTTATATTAGAGTAAAAGGCCATTCATCACCCTCAAAATACCCACCCCACCCCCATGCTCTGAATACATTTATCCCATCATTCTTGCCACTTTGTGAAGCAATTCTGGAAGTCCTCTTTTTTGAGTGTCTTTAGTTATGCTCTGCTGGTTACCTTGATGTCCTGGATCATTTCAAGATGTTTCTCTTTCGTGGTCATTTGGACTTTTGGTAAGACCCAGCAGCCCCTCAGTGCCAGGTCCAGTGAATAAGTGGCTGAGGACACACTGTAACATTTTTATGAGTCTGCCTTTCCATTGGATGGCCTACAGCAGCAGCACTCACCATATTTTTTATTACACCTTGTACAGACACAAAATGGAGCTTCCAGAACTGCCTCAGAAAGTGAAGGATGATGGTATTTTGAGGGAACTAATGTAATGCCTTTTTCAATGATTAAAACTCACTATATGTTTTGATTAACTCTTGAATCTCAGATTTAGTGAAAACCTAACTAATACAGTAAGACACAAAATTTGGAAACGGAAACAGAAATTCCAACCCTACATTTATACTTATATTTTATCAACGTTATGATGATGGGTAAATCTCTGAGCTTTAGTTTTTCTGTCTTTGGAATTAGCATAACTCTTTTCCATACATCTTTTGGAAGATAGGTATTTATTTGCTTTTACAAAGGGCAATCAAATAGAGTAGACATTTATTCATTCATGTGAAGTAAAGAAGGTAAAGAGAGAGAGAGAAAAACAATGTGACTTACCTACCAGAAATGAATACGTCTTTGAAAATAGAGTTGGAAAATCATCAGGTACACTGTTTAGGGAACCACAAGGGTTTCAGCATGACTTCATGTGAACAGAGACTGACCATCAAAAGACGAGCCTGGAAGCAAAGTAAGAAGAGTTTCGACAACCGTCCGATATTCCATCCAAAGACTCACAACTTCACCCATGGCAAAACTTGGCTAGCTGAAACGAACAAGAGTGTGGTTCTATGAAAATTCTGAGGCTTATGAGGTAAACTGAGGGAAAGTAAAAGAAAACTAAACCATTTGCATTCAATTTTGTGTACCATTGTCAACTTCAAATGCACCGCAGAGTGAAATTTTAAAAGCAAATTCTTGAGATAACAGGAAAGTAGAATATGTAAGATCTGACAACACACAGCAAGGGTACAAGGAGGTTACTGAGAGTGAGTTGTTTAGGTTAGGCGTATAAATCATGTAGAATCAAAATGCATAAGTGAAAATACCAGCAATTTAAAGTTTAAAAGTACAAAGGGGCATCAAATTATATGACCTTAACGTGAGTATCTTCCCCTAAAAAACTGTTCTACAGTTTTGTCCAAACACTGTTTAGATATTAGATGTTGTCTTTCTTTATCACCCGCACATAGCAATTTGACAAAAAGGAAAGAAGAAAGGGAGGAAAGGAAAAAGGGAGAGAGAGAAGGTGGGAAGGAGGGAGGGAGAAAGGAAGGAAGAAAAGAAGGAAGGAAAGAAGGAAGGAAGGTAGGAAGGAAGGAAGGCTACCTCCTTGCATCTTATTTCTAGTTTTACTAATCTCTAAAGAATCCTGAAAAAGGCAATGCCAATTTTTCTTCTTCTTTTTAAAAGTAGTATCCTGAAGGAGAGATAGAATGGAATCTAACATAAATTCAAGATAAATTGTAAATGTTTTATAAATGACATCTTTCTATTCTTCACAATTATCCAGCAATACAGATATTATTAACTGTGCATATAGATAAAGAAACTGAGGACAACTAATTTTCACAAAGCTACACAGTAAAGACAAGATTTCAAGTACCATATTCTTGAGGGAGAAAGAACACATCTCACAAATTCTCCCTTCTATCTCCAAATTCCCATCTTTCATCACTTGTGTGGGATTAATGACTCCACATCTCCATTACCCTCTCCTTCTCCATGGCCTTTGTGATGTGACTTCTCAATTCTGCCACTGAAGAGTGAGGGTATCACACCTGCTCACTTAGAGTTTAGCCCTTTGCTTTTACCAATAGAATATTAACCACATAACCTAACCAAGAACTTATTAAATACTTGCAACAGTTGAGTTTAATCTTAGCTCCTCTATCATTACCATGAAAGCATAGTCACACTGGCGCAGTGACCCTAGGAGGAGAATGATAGACACAGAGAACAAAGCCACATCACCCCAGTCAAGTCCAGTCAAAATTAGTTGATACCCAGATCCATGAGCAACCTTCGATGATCTTCATAGGATGACCCAGTCAAGCCTGATGAGATCTGCCAACCCTAAACTGACTTGCAGAACTAAATGATTGTTGTTTAGAAGACAACAGCAACACAAACTCTAATCTCAAAATGCCTGCTCTTCCGCTATACTGTTTTTCTTAGACCTGATACTAACTTGTCCTATGAGCTCAGAAACATTGATCTCTTTAAAACTCTAGCCTGCATTGTAAAAGGAGGGGCTGTATTTCTCTTACACTGGTCTATATAGCCTCTAGAACAGTAATGGCAAGCCTTTTAGAGTTTTCAGTGATACAAAGAGCCCACTGCAGCACTCATGCCTTAGGTTTTCTACCACTGCTCTAGGATATAATATTCTATTATTTCATGTTTATTCTTAAGTTTCCACCACTCCATTATTTATTTTCCCTTCCTTGTTCTTTTCCCCCAAATAATGCAATGGTATATAACAGAACCTCATAAACTATGTGTTCATTTGTTTACTCATTTCAATGATTTGCCATATAAGATGAAACTCTGTCTTCAGAAACTTAGCACTAAATAAATGAAAGTTACAGAAAATAAAATTATTCTTAATTTTTTTCCATAACTAAGTCACTGTTTTTACTTGTAGGTAGACAGTTATAATAGAGTCAGGTGCTTTTTCTAATAGAGGAATTATTTATTTACTTATTTATTTTTATTGCTGGGGATCAAACCATGGACCTCATATAGGGTAGGCAAGCACCCTACCACTTGAGCAACCTCCCTCAGCCCTAAAGAATATCTTTGTTCTAATGTAAAGGGGAGCTCAGTGAATAATCATCATCCAAGTGGTTATCAGTTTTCTATTTTGAAAGAGCTTCCTGTGCCAGCCTGTCGTCTAGGAGCCTAACACATGAGCTCTCCCAGTCCTGAAGGTATTCGACAACCACTATACATGTTGTGGGGATCCAGAACTGTGTGAGTTATGGAAGCACATCAAAAGACATGTTAGGTTCCCAACCCTAAGTACCTCAATATGTGACCTTATTTAGAGTTAAGGTCTTTACAGAGGTGATATGCTAAAATGAAACCACCAATGGACTCTGATCCAATATGCTGGTGTCCTTATAAAACAGGAAACTTAGACATAGAAATCGACATGTACAGAGGAAAAACAGTATAAAGAGATATAGGGAGATGATAGCAATTCACAATCCAAGGGGAGGGGACTAGAATAGCTCTTACCCCCTCACCACCAACCCTGCTGACACCTTGCCTTCAAACTTCTGGCTTCCAAAACTGAGACAATACATTTATGTGTCTGTGATATGTTCTTAGGGTCACTGTAGCAAACTAATACAGGTGTCCTTGTGCGCATTTCCCAAAGGTTATCCCATTCTAGCCACAAAGAGACCCACTTGATAAAAAGGAAGTAGCTATAAACTTGAAAACTGTGTTTGTCTGTGAGTAAGACACAGCCCCTATAATTAGAGTAGCATACCTGTTTTATGACAGTGCGGTTTCAGTGGTACTTGAGTTATGATAAAAATATGTCTGTGAATTTGTGATTGAAACTGCATGAAGGCAGAAGATAAATATCTATTTAATAAACTACTTTTGAAGAATAAAAGTTTCCTTTCACCTTACAATGGTATTTTTAAACTAATAAAAGTCAAAATTATAAAATCACTTTAAATGTCCTTTCATAATTATGTATCCATTCATGTTGTAATTCTGGAAATGTGGCATATGGGCTGAGGAAGTGAATTACTAATGTGAAAATAAAAGTTTCTGTTCTTCATTATAGGAATTTATTTAAATTCTAGCATTGGCAACAGTTTTGTTTTGAATAGTTTTACCAAAGCAAATCTATCAGTTCTGAAGTCAGGTTTCCATATGCTAGTTTCAAATGTAGAACATACTTGAAATCACTTTTCTCACAGCCTCATGAATCCATAAATGGCTTTAGGAAAGCAGACATCTATTTGCTACCTTCATAAGCACTCCATCAGTTCCATATGGCTTTCATATTTGAGTCCCTCAATATGTCCTAGCTTACATATGTCATTTTCCCCAAAAATCTACTCCTCCTTCTGCCTGACATATTTCCTCTAATGTTACAGAACACTATTCTTTTAATTTCCCAGACAAGAACTTAATTATTATCAAATATGCTCTTCTCTTTCCCCATATCCAGCCAATTATCACAGCCCATAGATTCTATATTTGTACTTTGTTTGCCATGCCATCATTTCAATTTCATTTGCCCAACTCATTAAAGTGGCTTATTAAATGTACCCCATCTCCAAAGATTTCCCCCACTAAATTAACTACCTAGTTTAATGCTCTTTTAACACAATGACATTTGAATTATTCTAAAAATTCTTTGAAAGTTCCCCATTTCTTAACAATAATGTGATGGTTAATTATCAACCTGAGTGGCCTATGAACCACATAGGGTTTTAGTAAAGCATACTTCTGGGTGTGTCTGGATGAGTATTAGAGGTGGACCTTGGCCTTTTCTCTCAGGCACCTTTCCTCTGCTCTGCTTCCCGGCTTTCATGAACTATGCAGCTTTGTTTCACCACACCCTTCCACCATAATATTCTTGCCTTGGAGTCAACCAGCTATGGACTGAATCCTCTGAAACTGTGAGCCAAAATAAACTCCCTTTCTTTAATTTTCTGGGTGCCAGTAAATTTTCCCTAGCAATGGTAAAGCTGAATAATACAAATAGTATTAATATCTAATGATTTTTTTGTGATTTATATCATTCTTAATCTCTCTTCTTCATCTCTTCCTATTCCTATTTACTATTTTCCACATATATCTCATTTTGTCCATTCCAGTTCATTTCGCTCTTTTTCCACACTTTTCTTCATAATTTTCTTTTTAATACCCTTATCTTCTATCTCTATCATTCTACTAATTCTGCAAGGCCATTTCAAAGGTAACATTTTATTTTACAGAAATATGATGAAGCTACATAATCCCTTACCCTAAACCCTGAGTCTAATGGATTTCTGAATTCATTAGTTTATATGTGGAAATTCCATATATTACATTTTTAAATGCCCACTGATTAGTATTCTGAGATCAAACATATTAATTTTCTGTAATAAAACTTATAAATGAAATAACACTCAGTAGTACATGTAAATGCTATGGGTAGCTTCAAATAATTTCATGTTAGAATTTGCAATCAAATGAGTTTCCCACACACTTATTTTCAAATATTTAGTTTTCAGAGCATTTTAGACTTGGAAATTATGAAAAGGGGTTTATGAGACTATATTTTTGCTATACTTACATATTTACAGATGTACTAGTATCTACTTCCTTTGCACTATTTGTCTATACCTATAATGCAAGAAGAAACAATTATTGACCTGGTACTATATTAAATAATACATTTATATGAATCAAAAAGAATGTACCAGGAAAGCAACACCACTTCTCCATTTCAGGAATTGGTCACCCAACAGGTAAGAGTAAGGCAAGCCAAGGAGCTGCATTATAGGAAGCCTCTGCTATCCTTGGGATCTAGAGAACAAAAGAGAAGTTGATGCAGTAGGAGCAAGGAACTAAGACACCTGATGGGAAGAAGAAACAAGGTGAATCCATCCAAGAGAACTGCTCAAGATGTCAGTTATTCCCAAACTGACCAACAAATTTAATGCAACCCCACTAAAAATCCCAGTAAGTTGTTTTGTAGACTTCAACAAACTGATTCTAAAGTTTATATGGAAAAATAATCCCAGTATAATTGGCACAAAATTAAAATAAAAACAAGGTTGGAGGATTGACACTACCTAACTTCAAAACTTTCTGTAAAGCTACAGTGAACAAGACAGTGTAAGATAGATGAAACAATAGACAAATAGGTCAACAAGGTAGAAAGAGAGCCCCAAGATAGGTCCCCTGAATAGAGTGAATTTATCTGTGGCAAAGAATAGTCTTTTCAGAAGATGGTACTACAACAACTGAACAACTGCATGCAACCCCCAAATCTAGACACAAATTTTCACAAAAACATTAACTCAGAAAGAAGCATAGAAATTAACATAGAATACAAAATAGCAAACATTCCTAAAAGAAAACATAGGAGAAAATCTAGATGACTTAGGTAAAGTGAAGATCTTTCTAGATACAAAATAACACATATGATCCATGAAAGAATAAATTGATGAGCTGGACTTCATTAAAACTAAAATTTCCTACATTACAAAAGACAATGTCAGGGTTTGAAAACCCAAGCCTTGGAGTGGAAGGAAATATTTGCAAAAGACACATCTGATAAAAGACTGTTATCCAAAATGTACAAAGAACTCCTAAAATTCAACAATAAGGAACGAAACAGCCCAGTTAAATATTGGACCTCAGACCTCACCAAGAAGAAGCACAGATGGCTAATAAGCATGTGAAATGGTGCTCCATGCCATGTGTTATCAGGAAAATGCATATTAAAATAATGCTTGCCACTAATATCTATTAGAATGGCCAAAATCCAGACCTGACATCACTAAATGCTAGCAAGCATGTAGAGCAACAAGAATTCTCATTCATTGCTGGCAGGCGCACAAACCAGCTGTTACCATTTTTCTAAACAACGGCAATTTGTCACAAAACTAAACATACTCTTAACATATGATCCAGAAATCACACTCTTTGATATTTACCTACAGAAATCAAAGGCTTTATCCCACAAAGACCTGTAAAGAAGTGTTTATAGCTTCTGTGTTAAAATTGCCCAAATTTGGAAATCATCAAGGTATTCTTGAGCAGGAGCATTAATTAATAAATGGTTAATATTCCAACTGATGGGCTACTACTCTGTATCATTAGAAGGTAAAGTGAGGTAAAATAAAAAGTTTACCTGAGCAAGCAATGATTCAGTAATCTGACAGCCCCAGCAATAGAAATGCCAGAGAGATGGCTTTCATAGGACAAACATGAAACTAAAGCAGAGAAAATATTTAATTTGTTACAGTTATACAGTTGTTTCATTTGATCTTTCCTGAACCAAGTCCTTATTTTATAACTAGAAGTTAATTGGTGACTTCTTATTAGGAGAATTTAAGTTTCATTTTCTATTAAGTTTCATTTCATTATTTAAATTAATTTTTCATTTTTCTATAGGCATGCAAAAGAAATATCCCAAGCTAAGTTTCGCTTGAGTTTGCAGGTCAAACAAGCCTATGGTCACTTACGAGGCATAACTACTTAGGGACACTTCAGGCTAGGTATCCACTTTAACTTACCTCACCAAGATCTATCAGCCCATGAAATAAAGAACCCATCAGTCCATGAAAAAACACAGGATTGAAATCTGAATGCATATTACTAAGTGAAAGATGCCAATCTAAAAAGTCTACAATTATATGATTCCAACTGTATGATACCCTGAAAAAACCAAAACTATAGGGTCAGTAAAAATGAGCCATGGATGCCAGAAATTGTGGCCAGGGAGGAAAAATGAATAGACAAAGCACAGAGGATCTTTAGGACAGTGAAACTAGTCTGTATGGTATTACCACACACAGACATGTTACTATACATGTGTACAAACCCATAAAATATTACCCTAAATGTGAACTGTAAGTGCTTTGGGGTAATGATGATGTGTCAGTGGAGGTACAGCAATTGCAGCAAATGCACAGCTCAGGCAGAAGATATCAATAATAGGTGAGGCGAAGCATGTGTGGAGGCAGGGGGAGTATAGACTGAATGTCCCCCACCTTCTTAAATTGAAATTATACCCCCTGATGTGATAGTATCAAGAAACGAGGCTGTGGGAAGGTGATTGTTTCATGAGTGTGGTGCCTTCACTAATGTGATTAAAAAAAGATCCCAGAGAGCTTCTTCCCCTTCTACCAGATGAGAAAACAATGAGAAGGCTGTCTATGACCCAAGAATCAGACCCTCGCTAGACAGCAAATCTTCTGGTGCACTGATCACAGATTTCCCAGCTCCCAGAACTGTGAGAAATAACCTGTTGTTTAGGAGCCACACAAACTATGACACTTCGTTATAGTTGCTTAAAAGGACTAAGAAAAGGAATTGGAAAGTCTCTACACATTTTTCTATGAACCTACACCTGCTCTAGAAATATAAACTCTTCAAAAAAAAAAAAATGACGGACGGAATTTTTGTAATGGGATCGTTTCTGTTACCTGTTCTCACATTTTGGGGATATTCAAAAGTCATCTGTGGCTATAAATTGCCTTAGACCGACAGACTACCTTACTTTTGAGTTCCTTCAGTTCTCTTGGATGAGTGCCCTCTACTCTCAGTTATTTATTTGCACTCCCTTTATCATTAGGTTTAGAACATACTGTACCTTTATTGCTATTTGTTCTAGTACCTCTGACCTTTCAGCTTCTAGCTGGAATTTGGAAGAGAAAAATCTTGTCAATATCTTCCTTAGCAGGGAATGGAACACAAAACTATTTGAGCCTCTGTATTTTTTTCCCCATTCCTAAAAATATCTTTCACCTTATTATCAAACTGTGCTACTTCGGATTGGGCTCTGACAGAATTAAGAAGTAAGGAAATCTTTCCTCTGTTCTTTGCTACCAAACTCCCAACGTCCAGGACTCACCACTCTTCACCATACCCCACCTTCCAGTACTTCTCTAGAAAAAGGAACCTGAGATGACCCGTCCTTCCTGCCCTAGGAGAAGTCAGTGTAACTTCACACATACCCACCTACAATACCAGATGACTGTGACATGGAGCATGCCATTCTTGATGGAGTAGAAAGGAAGAAAATCAGAAACTCTTATTTATTCCCCAGCTCTATCACAACTTGAATTTGGGGAATGGTTAACTGTCCTCTCTGACTTTATTCTCTTCGTGTGAAAAGTAAGAGTGATGATAGTATCTTGTAGGTTAGTTGTAAAAATGATTAACTATACTGACACATGCAAAGTGAACTGCAAAGCACTACACAATTTAATGACAGTTATTCTTGTTGGATTTTATATGGCACAGGATTCTGGATGCTTTTTAGTTGAAGATCCATCCACATTCACAGAGACATTAGTACCAGTTGATGGCTTCCCTCACTTCTCACCACCATCATCCCATCAGCTCTGGAGCATTTACACCATGCGAGGGCCCATCCAAAGGAGTTAACAAACACTGAAAGTTGCAATTCCATGCTCCAGAGTAGCAACATAAACTCAAATGTGAATTAGATGGTCCTAAAGCCACCTATTTTTTGGATAAAATTCTGCTTTTAATGTCTCCAGATATATTGTTCTCATTGTTTTGCTTTTTTCTGAATAACTTTTTAAAATTTTTTTGCCTTATTTTATACTCTGTTTTTATTGGTTTTATTGTTTTGTTGTTGTTGTTGTTTTGTTTTGGTTTGGTTTGGTTTGATTTTACTATAACTGTTGGAAAGGTCAACTATTCTGAAAATAACAAGATGTACTATAGTAGCTATTGTTTTCATAGTATCTTTCTTAGAAGTTCTGTACCAGTTCTGCTGCTTTGTTTTGATTGACTTTGTTCTGTTATGTTTTGTTGGATTTTACTATCTTTAAAATAAAAAAATAAAAAATAAAAAAACTGATATTTTTAACATAAAAGCGAATATTTATTTCTCACAGTTTCAGAACCTTGAACTGATATTTTAGACATTAGAGAAATCTTAAACCATTTTGTTGTGGCCTACTGTCATGGAGATTTTGGAATTGATTTGCTTCTGATTCTTGTTGTCTATTATATCAACCATGAAAAAATTCAGATTTTAAATGATTAAACACTATTTTGTTTTTCCCTTTGTAATTTCCTTAAAACATACCTACAAAACAAACATAACTTTAATGAAATGGATTTAAAAGAAATAAAAAAGAACTATTTCTACTTATGTCTTATACTTTTCTTTTTCTAGATTTATTCTCAGGTACAGACACACTTCAGAGAAAACTGCACATTTCCCAAAGGCCTATAAAACTGTTGTGTGTGCACAGATTTCCCAGGGGAAGGGTCTTCACTCTGGTCATGACCTTCTACTCAGTGAAGGTAAGCAACGTCAGCCTCATCTGGCCTCTTACAAGAACCAATCACAATGAATCTATGTGAATTTAACACCCACTTTGGAGTCTTCTTTTGTTTGCTCCAAAGTTGCAGGCCTTTTTATCTCCAGTACTTGTAGTATTTGTTTGCTGTCCTAGGAGCAGCAAAATCCAATGACTGGCATATCACCCAGGTGAGAGATAAATGGAGATGGATGAGCCCTGAACACTACTTTCTGATCTCTCAGGCTGCTGGAATATATCTCTGGAGTTTCATTTGCATGACAACTTGGTAGTTTTTTTTGAACAGCTTCATTTTTTCATTTTTAATGGGTAAGAAATTGCTCAACATTCTGTACAGCAAGGAACACATTATTCTGTCATAGCCACATAGATGGAGAAGCATTTTCAAAAACGAGCATCACATAGAAGACAGATATAATTTTTGAAAGAAGTTTGGCTCACGAAGGTAAACAAAAAAAATATTCTGTAGAGATTTACAGGAAACAGTGGCCTTTGGTTATGAAGGACTCTATTGAAGGGAGAGAGAAAGAAAGAGGGAGAGAGAGAGAAATAGTAACCTCCTTTCTACAATTGCTGACATTCTTTTCTGCTTGCAACAGACATTATGTTAAGAGAGACACAAAGTGGCAGAGCATTTTGGATGCCTTTGAATGCACAAAAGAAATATACACCTATACCTCTGGCCAAGTAAGTTATTTTTTCTGCGTGTAAATCATCCCCTCCTAGAGGATTATTTTTGAGCATAATAGGACTTCTAGATACAAAAATAGCACACCTGCACAGCACACCAGGAGTATCTTACCTTTCCAATACAATCAAAGTCAATAGGCTAGAAGTAAAACAGTGACTGATGCGTACCTTTGCATACACATTTACTGCCCACATTCTGTCTCCTTCATACCACCAGGAGCAATTAACACAATCTCTTGTCAAATGTGACAGACCCCAGTTAAACCTCCCCTGCTCCAAAAGCTCTGAAATAAAGCTCTGACTAACAACATTCCTTAGCTTACAAGTTCCTCATGCTCACCCAGCAAAGCAAGAATTTAATGTAGGCAGCAAAACACAACCCTACAGTACACCAAGGGGACAGAAGACAAGCAAAGAGGAAGGAGACACACGAAGGCTAGGAAGGGAAAGGGAGCAAGAATGTTTGTTTCATTAAAGGGTGTGTCTATGCACAAGGGTTACTTTAAACACAGGCAGGTCGAGCACTGAGAGCTGAGCTGTGATTTCCAGAAAAGTTTTTCCATTTGTCAACTCTCTCATATCTTCCAATCCAAATCAGGTCCACACACCCTTCCTGGAAACTCAAAAGGCAAGCTATGATTTGGAATTCCGCAATTTTCTGGATTTCAGAAAGAGTTAATAGGGCACATATACCTTATATTATTTAACAACCTACAGTGGAGCCCGACAAAGTACCCCATTGTCACATACATTAATATTTCTGCTGTAGAATGCAGAAACATTTCCATTAAATGTGAAAAAATACTGTAACTAGCCTCATGTCAATTTGTGTCAGGTTTTTCCCCAGTTCAACGCTTTGTCACCAAAGTCTTTTCCCACAGTTGGATGTTGTTGTTAATGTGCCCTGGTCTATCTTCCCCAGCTCTCATTCCTGCTGCCTCGGTAAACCAATGTTCTCCCTATTAAACTTTAATGTTTAAATAAGAATTAGGAAAGTGCCCACCCTATAGAAAAGGCATCCTCCTCCTCTCCCACACTGACCTTTCTACTGGATTCCCATCTAACTTTTGATACCTGTTTTCATTTCATCTGCCTCATATGACCCAGATAAAGAACAAAGACCCTTTTCCTTGGAGTGGCCAATGACAAAATGAGAATTCAGAAGGAGACTGGTACAGACATTAAGGTTATGGAATGAGACTTTGGCTTCACTAGGCTCAGCAAGTGAGAGAGAGACATTACATTCTTGACTTGAGTGAGTGGCAAAGGGACAGTACACCCTACCAATGCAGATACAAAGAAGTTTCACTGGCAATGTCTTGCATTCAGTATGAGAGTTTCACTGGAGATATCGCAAAATGGGAGGAGGTTATATGTTGGTGCAATACAGAAAATGAATGAAAAAGTTTCAGTTAAGAACCCTTGGCCAGGGCCAGGGATATGGCTCAATGGCACAAAAAACCTTTGGCCATTTCCACCACTCATAACTTTATGTTGGTTTGAAAGACTCCAGATTCTGGCCTTAATGCTGGGGTGCCTCTAAACATTCATGTTGCCCAATATAGTAACCACCAAGTACATGTGGCCACTTAGTACTTGA
Organism: Dasyprocta punctata; assembly: GCA_004363535.1. Lineage (NCBI taxonomy): Eukaryota > Metazoa > Chordata > Mammalia > Rodentia > Dasyproctidae > Dasyprocta > Dasyprocta punctata. The sequence continues at coordinate 16,374 of RJWM01010804.1, forward strand.
ATTTTAGGTTGACGAAACTGGGATGCTTTTCAATATAAAATGTAAATCTAAAATTAATTGTTATGTTTCTCTTTAATTTTTAATATAGCCACCAAAAATTAAAATTCATATGACTCACATTATCTTTTCCTCAGACAGTGCTGATCTAAGCCTTCCTCATACCCTTCACCCTCTCACAAATCTCTCTCCTTATCTGTCTTCTTTCAAAAGCTCAAAAGTTCTTCCATTTAGCATATTAAGCAGCAGGCAATACAACTCCCACCCGACCTCCACTGATCCTTTCTGGACCAAACCCAGGAAGTGGTGGGAGCGTAAGGGAGTGTTTCCCATTTCATTCTCACAAGGGCCATTAGAGTACTCCTCAAATGTAATCTGTCCTCTCCCCAAAACAAATTCTGCTTCTGGCTTAAAATATGAAAATATTCTTTGGACTATGTATCAAAACAACAAATATTTAATCAATCATAAACTTTGCAGACTCTGTGTAGAATATGAGCGACCTAAAAGTTTATTTATTTTTATTTTTATTTTTTATTTTTTTGCTTTTTGGTTAAACAGACATGAAAAACTTTGAATGGTGACTGGTTCTTTCTTTGAATCTCAGATATCCCAGCAATAACACCAGGAAAGGGAGAAAGAGATATGCCTCTCGAGATCCCGCCATGTTGGGCAGGGAGGCTCCGACCAGAAGACAACCTAGCCTGCCTTCCTGGTGAGTGTGAGTGACCAGAGTGGACTCCAGGAGGAGAAAGAGATGTGCCTCTCGTAGGCCTACGGGTGTGCAGGCTAAGTATCAACGACTCCTCCTGCCTCGCCCTCCACCCCCCCTTCCCCCCCCCCCCCCCCCCATAAGCAACCTGTTGGTTCAGAGGACTGGCTGAGTTGAGAGCAACCATGGTACATAAAGCAACTACATGCTTGTATTGTTTGGTTGATTTTGTAGTCCTGGGGCCAGCAGTCTGAGCATCTCTTGGGAAGATGATAGTATGCAATGTAGCAAATATTGGGGATTCTCCTCTCTCTTGTCTTTGAGGCCCAATATTGTTCTCATTGTTTTGCTTTATTCTGATTAATTTTTTTTTTGCTTTATTTCATACTCTGTTTTTATTGGTTTTGTTGTGCTTTGTTTTTGGTTTGATTTTACTATACCTAATGGAATGGTCAACTGTTCTGAAAGTAACAAGGTATGCTGTGGTGGCTGTTGTTTTCCTGGTGTCGTTCTTTGAAGTTCTATACCAGTTCTACTGCTTTGTTTTGATTGGCTTTGTTCTGTTATGTTTTGTTGAATTTTACTATCTTTAAAATAAAAATAAAAAAAAACACCAGGAAAGAAGGTAAAAGAAGGTTTACACTTCATAGGAAGAGTTCATCTAATACATAACCAGGCTTGATGAAATATGTTTCCTGTTGTGATAAAACACCTCTGTACTCACTGAGTGTGTATTAAATGCATGGCATGGTTGAATGCAAATGCTAAAAAGTATTCAGAACATGTACATTCTTGGGAAGCAGTGTCCTTCTTGCTTACACAGCAAGTGCCAATAAATAAGCATCTGATTTACTGTATTTCCATATTTGAACATCGCTACCTTCTAATGATACAACCTGATGATTAAAAAACAAGTCTTATTAGCAGCCACTTTTCCTTTCAAGAGAAAAATTAAGGTAATGCACTATAGATCTTTTCATAATAAAATCAAATAATTAAAAAAAGAAAAATCCCATCACTTGCATTTATTTTGATAGCTAATGCAAAAAATCTTGCCTTTCCCCCTAGAAATCAGAACCTTCTGGCCTGAGCTACATAGTGCAACCCTGCATCAAAAAACTAGGGCTGGGAGTTTGGCTCAGTGGCTTAAACACCTGTCTGGTAGGCGTGAGGCTGTGAGTTCAATCCCCAGTGCCGCAAAAAAAAAAAAAAAAAAAAAAAAAAAAAAAAAGAAAGAAAGAAAGAAAAAAAGAAATCAGAACCTTATTTTTTAAAATTTAAGAACTTAAAAAAAGTGACAGTATATTACCAACTACTCCCTTTTTGAAAGAGAAGGTAAAAGAATACAGATTACTAAGCTTCCATAAACATTTGCAAGAGCTATATAACTATCACCTGTCCTCTATGAGTCTTGTGGATCAAATTGTTCTAATAATACTTATCAGAATTTAATCCAATCTTTATACACTATTTTTCTGAAAGCAAGTGCACTAAATGACTTTAAAGAAGGTATTTCATATACATTTATTTCATAAATATGGAAAAAATCAACTAAGTACTAAAATTACTAACATTCTGAAAGATGCTAATTATTCTCTTATTTAGTCAGAATTTCACATACAGTTAAAAAGCTCAAACCATAATAAATGAATAGTAATGATAATAGTTATCACTACGTATTTCCTATGAGCTAAGCATCATTCTAAACATTTTACACATGCTGATTTAGTCAGTCATTACAGGAGGTAGATAGAACTATCAGCCACATTTTATCTATGCGAAGACCAAATGAACCACAGAGAGATTAAGTAACCTGCTCAAGGTCACTAGGTAGTTAGATGGCAGAACCAGAGTGATTCCAATTGAGTTCATTTAATTGCAGAGTCCTCACTTTGTACTCTAACTTTTAATAAAGTAGTGATAGTGATAGCAATAATAATAATAATAATAAATGAGGGCCAGGGATATAGCTCAGTGGCAAAGCACCTCTCTGGTAAGCACAAGGTCCTGGGTTCAATTCCTGATGCCTCACAAAATAATAATAATAATAAATGACATTCAATGTATTTATTTAATTACTAATGTTAAGACTTTCTCAAAACTTACATCTTCTGATGAAACTGAACACAGAGTTAACAAGACAGACATCTAAATCAGACTGATGCAAAACTAAACTCCATATAAAATCATTTAATAATCTGTTTCACCTTTGAACATCATACATAGTGGCATTTACCTTAAAGTTTCAATAAAGGGAATTATCAGTAAAACCAAAAACAACTCAAAGATGCGAACGTGGTGTTATAGGAAAACCAGACTGTGGTAGCACAGAGATCAGTGCCAGATACACATGAGAAATGGTACAGACTGAAAATATCAGTAGCAGAGGGAATGAAGTAAAAGGACAGGTGAGGTATGCAGAGCATGAACAGATGTGAACTATATACTGGGTAGAGAAAAGGATGCAGCATTTGAGACTTGTTGCCCAAGAATCGAGCTCAAGCGATACCTTCTATCCATGTACAACAGAATGCAAGGGAAGGCAATGTTTGACTTAGGTGTGAGTGGAACACTCAGATGTAAGTGTCCTGTGATATGGGTCTGAAGCTCAGAAAAAGGTCTAAATTGAACATAAAGATTGAACAGCTATCAGTATATATACTACAGTTTAAACTCCAAGCACACTGCTTCTAAGCAGTTTTTCTAAAAGTACCCTTCCTAAGTGATCTTATTTAAATCCCTTTCTTTTTTTTTTAAACTTACAACACTGAGTGCATTTATTAGAAAAGAAGGAAGTTATGAAATATTCTCATGTCTTTCCTTAAGAAATTAGAAATAAAAGACAGAATAAAACCAAAAATAAGTAGAAGAAAATAATAAAGACCAGAAAATACAATCCCTTATCAAAATGCCAATATTACTTTTTATAAAAATTAACATTTTGATTCTTACATTTTTGTAGAAATACAAAAGACTCAGAATAGTCTACACAACTTTGATAAAGGAACCAAGTTAGAGTTCTGACCCTCCCCAATCTCATGATTTATCACAAAGTTACATTAATCATGACAAAATGGTATTGATATCAAGATAGACGAATCACCAAGGTACCAACATGAAGTCCCAAAATAGACATGCACATAACAGACAATTGATTTCTGACAAAGATACAAAAGCAAGTAAAGTGGAGAAAAGATTGTACCTTTAATCAATATATTGGAACAACTGGATATCCACGTGCAAAAAACCAAAACCTTACAGCACATCCAAAATTTCTTAAAACATCCAAAAGTCAACCCAAAATGGCTCACAGTGGGTTAGTTAAAATAAAGGCAGGTATGACCTGTGTCATTGCTTTGGCTGAGGTCATTCTCTCTGGGACAAAAAGACTAGGACAAGGTATAGAAGGGAAGGCAGAACCTGCAGAGGTGTTCAGTGAGGGGAGGCATTGAGTTTGCTTCTGAATAGGCCATGTGGATGACTAAGGAGGCCATTAAACTTCTTTTTTTTTTTTTACTATCTTAACTATTTTTGTATATGTATACAAAATATACATACATATATACATGCTTTTTCTTTCAGTTTGTCACACTAATGAAACAATACAATGTTTACACATGTGTGTGTTATTTATTTCACTAATAAGTATGTTCTTAAGGTGCATCCATTTACCTAATAAAGTGTACAGTTTATCATTCTTTATGGCTGAGTAGTACTCCATTGTATAGAAATACCACATCTTTTTTATCCATTCCTCAGTTAATGGGCATTTAGGTTGTTTCCAAGATCTGGCTATTATAAACTGTGTTGCTATAAACATGGTTGCACATATATTGCTGTGGTATGATGTTTTTAATTCTTTTGGGAAAATACCCAGAAGGGGAATAGTTGGGTCTAATGAGACCTCCAATCCTAGTTTTTTGAGGCATCTCCACACTGATTTTCACAGTGGTTGAACCAGTCTGCATTACCACCAGCAGTGGAGAAGCGTTCCTTTTTCCTCACAGCCCCTCCAGCATTTGTTGGTTGACTTCTTAATACTAACCATACTTTCTGAGGTGAGGTGAAATCTCAGTGTTGTTTTATTTTGCATCTCTTGAATGACCAGTAATGTTGAACATTTTTTCACGTATTTATTTGGTGTTTGTATTTCTTCATCTGAGAAGTGTGTGTTCATCTCAGATGTCCATTTTTGGATTGTCTTTAAATCTTGGAGCACTGATTTCTTTGAGTTCTTTATATGTTCTTGATAGTAATCCTTGGTCTGAGTAACAACTGGCAAACTTTTTCTCCCGTGTTGTGGGTTATCTCTTCACTCTGTTGGTGGTTTTCTGTGCAAAAGCTTTTCAGTAGCACGAGATCCCATTTGTTGATTCTTTGCAATAGTTCATGTGCAATCTGGGTTTTGTTCATAAAGTCTTTGCCTTCACCAGTGTCTTCAAGAGTTTTACCTACTTTATCTTCCAGCAGAGATTTAAATCCTTTTAATGTCATTGAGTGTCCTCTGTACTTGTGGCATTGTGGTAAGCTCTGGAGAATTAAAAAGGCCTCTAAGTATATTTTAATTTTGTGTTGCCTCAAAAAACTTCCATTTGAATTGAACAAGAAGACAAACTTGAAATCAAGGCAGAAAAAGGCAAAAACAATAAAAGAAAAACAAAACTTAGTGGGTCAAAGAAAGGAGAGAGCACATTAGCTGGGGAGATGAGGGAATGTTTAAGGAGAGAAGTGGCATTTGATCAAGGCAAGATACAACAGGATGAGAGGAAAGAAGCTGAAACACTGAAAATCCTAACTGAGAGGAACCAGTGTTAGTCAAAGACCGAGGGACAGAATCCATATCGACTTTTTCAGACAGAAATGGATTGCTATACTTCCCAGCTAGTGTACAGGTTTATAGGTTTACAAGTTTACAGAACAATTAGGACAGTTTAAAGACTTTAATTAATACACTTCAGGCCAAGTGTCCAGGAACAACAACCAAGATCCCACTGGAGCAGGCTTCCAAGGCAGCTGCTTCCCATGCCCTGATCAAGGAGCAGCTACTCTAGGCACCAACAAAACAATCTGCTTGCTCCTGCTCTTACTCTCTTCATTGTGTAATTCAAGGCCCAAATTTAAGTCCCACGTGGATTCATCTGAGTGGCCAAACTCCAATCACATCTGACACCCCTGCTATAAGAGACAGTTGGAAATGGGAATTCTGGCTTTCCAGACTTTGCAATATAAAAGGAAATACTAAAGGGAAGCTGAAAGAGATAATGGCTAAGACAGTCTAGGCATCTGCCACACTGGCCATGTTTGGAGACTTCAGTTAGGCACCAATCATTTCTCCACCAGTTCACACATTCATTCATTCATTCAAAAAAAATATTTTAATGTGCCTGGTGCTGCTGGTCTGTGTGCTCTAAGGAGGGTCCAAGCTGGTCACTGTGGCTGCAAGAGCCCCTGGGGCTACTCAAGGGCTGAGCCTTGCTAGCAGAGCCCAGAAGCTAGGAAGTGTGAGCCGTAAGCTCAGGTCTACAGGATCCTCATTCAGACCTGCTACTCATGCCATCCAATGTCCCGTGTCTAACCCTTGTTTTCTCTTTCCTTCCTTTTCCCTCTCTCTTCTGTGCACGGCAAAATGCATATCTGGCATAGTTAAGCATTTTCTTCATGATTCTAGTAGAAGGGTCATGTGTCTAAATTGTGACTTAGTAAGTGTTAACCTTGTTGTTCATATTTGGGTGGATCTACAATGACTTCAGCAGTGTGCTTCAAAGACTAATTTAGCTATTGGCTATCAGCATTGGAATCATTTGACTACTAAGTCCATGATCTTATTTTTTACCTAAGAGCAAACACCCTCGCAGCCAGTCTTTGAAATGTATTTTCAAGAAAAATTTCCCTCACCTTCCTCTTCTTGTTCACCTAGAGGATACATGTTCTCATATTCACCCAATAATCACCATCACAAGAATGACAGAAAGAAGAAGAAAGATGAGAACGGTAACACTAAAAATTGTGTTGTGCTTGCCATATATGAATCACTATGCTAAATACTCAAGATTATTTCACCTAAATTTTAAGCAACAGTATTAGAGAAAGTCTAATATGATCATTATTTTACAGATGAGGAATCTAAAAATACAAAAAAATACAGGGTAATCATGTCAACTAATAGGCAGTTTTTATAAAATATATTTATGCTTCTAAGCCCTTTCTTCCAACATAAAGAAAGAAGCCATTGCTCAAAGACAAGATTTAGTAAGATTCTCTGATTTTCTGCAAAGAACTCACATTTTGGTCACAACAAAATCTACCACGTATGAATAATTGAACATGTGATTGTCTAGATAAGTGTTACATAACCATCCTATGCCTGTGAGAAAGAAACTCCAATCTAAAATTTATTTATAGAGCATAATATCCCTTTGCACTAACATCAGAACATATGGTACTCTTTATTTTTCCACTGAGCCTATTAATCTAGCTCCTCTGTCTCAAAGGTTTAGAAAAGCCAAAGTGATGCTTCCTCCCAAAGAGGAGAAATACAGATCAGAGCTCTGTTTTTATCAACCCGATCCAGGTCTCATTACAGAGATGAGATTTTAATGGGGCAGTCTCTGGTCATCATGGTAGCACCCTCAGAAGATCAATTATTATCCTCAGGCCTGTACTGCAGCGATTACCCTGGCATCAGATCGTGACATTAATAAACTTAGAAACAAGAGGCAAGAGTGCCTCACAGAGAGTCCCAGCTTGCTATTAACTTGTGATGTGGCTTTAAATAAGCCACTTAACTTCTTCTCTGTTGCTTCTTCATCTGTAAAATCAGGATTAAAAATAAATTCTCAAGATTTGGTCAGCATTAATTATTGTTTTGAAAGTGGATTAAAGACCGAGCACTGAGCAGAATAATGCTAAAACCACATTAGTGTCCTGATTTGTCTTGGGTCAAATATTTAATTTGGCAAGAAATTTTGGTCAATTCTGTTTCTCGAGAATTTCATCAAAGTACTGCCTATGCATGTTAAAGTGATCCTTTTGAGATACCATACCAATGTCTTTTGTTGTATAAACAAGAAAGTAAGTGCTGAAATGTAATGGATTGTGGTAGAAACACATTGATCTAGATGGTGATTGAATTTTCAGTAAAATATCAAGTGTGTGATATTTTTTCCTTTGCCTACCTAGAAACTCATTAATAACATGTATTGTATTAACTGGTATTTCATTATAAATATCACATGAAATATTTGGATAACTAAAACTGACTTTATAGAATAGAATTTGTGAGGTTGAATATTTCCTAATGATTATGTTCTAAACAACTGTCTTATTGACCTAAAGGAAATAGATTTTCCATATTAGCACTATCTTTTTTCTGAAACTGACACAAACTAACCACTTTTTCCCTGTAAGTGGGAGTATTAATGCATCCAACAAATACTTATGTAACACAATTATGTGCCAAGCAAAGTTCTACTTCCTAAAAATACAGCAGTGAACAAAGTAGATAAGTGGAAGGAGAAGAGAGACAAAAAGAATAGGAAATAAAAATAAAGAAATAAACAAGTAACTTAGTAGGTTAGATGCCAACAAATGCCACTCTAGAAAAAGGTGAAAATCATAAAGAACAATGAGATGCTGGAAGGGGAAGGGTTGGAGAGTGAAGAAACAACTTTGAACCGGGTGGTCAGGAAAAGCCTCTTTGGGAACATTTGAACAATGATCTGTAGCCTTATTTGCGGCTGTCTGGAGAAAATATGTTCTGGGTAGCTGGAAGAGCAAGTCTAAAACTGTGGGACATTCCTGCAATATTTGAAAACAAGCAAAGAAGAGAGGATGGAAAAAGCAGAGAGAAATAGGAAGAGAGTAGTACAGGGATTAAAAATATATTTTGAGGAACCATGTGATACTTAAACTCATGTGTCTTATTTCATTAACATTGTGGTCTCAAGGTGTATCCATTTACCTACAAAATCCTAAAGTTTGCCTTCCTTTATGGCAGGGTAGCAGTCCATTGTGTACAAACAACTCACAAAATATAAACAAAGACTAAAATAAAAGATAGATAAAGAGGAAGTAGGAAAATCTTTTTCAAATGGACAGGGGAACAAGAAATTAACAGGAGAGTGAGGGCAGGGAAAAGGGATGAGAAAAAGAATTATACAGAAACAAGAGTTTTGCAAATGGGAAGGGACCCAAGAGTTTGAAAGAGCAGAGAGAGGGCTTGCAGGGGTAGGGGACAAAAAAAAAAAAAAAAAGAATTCAGATGTGTTATGTATTTGTACCAACTCCCCCACCATGAATGTAATCATTATATACTGCAAACATGCACTGATAAAAAAAAAATCCCACTCACGAGGTCCAAAGGTATCATACCATTCTCTGTAGGCTGAGTGGATTTTATGAGGGTAGGGTTATCACAGTGAAGGTTCAGGGCCACTAACTGGATAAGGGCACCCAGAACAAATGGAGCTGAGAGCAACTGGTGTGTCACAGAAGTGGCGTCTTATATAATCATTGCTATCTCTGAATCTTAGTTGGTATCCTCATTACCAGCTGTAAGATAAAGGCGATAATAATTACATATGGGAAATTTAAAATTTGAAATAGAACTCATAATTTTCCTAAAGCAAGACCTTGTCAGATTTTTTTTCACTAATGGTATTTGAAATTACTCAATGTAGATTCCAGACCTTAGAGCAATCTCTGGCTCTTACTTCTTACTTTGAAGTCATAGAAAACTAATCATCTAGAACTGATCTCTACAATGTCTGTGGAGTCTTTTGCCTCACTTCTTTCCCAATGCCTTCATTTTAACTTCGGCTTTGAGTACATTTTGCCTGAAATAGCCACTTGGTGTTTCTCCTACCTCCTGGCTTTCCTTTCTACTGCCAGAATAATCTTCCCAAAGAATCTATCTGATCATATATTTTCTTTTTCAAAACATCAATTGCTTCCAAGAGCCTACTAAATTAAATTCAACCTTATTTCTCAACAATACACAAATTAATTAAATCTGCCTTTCTATGTGGTTCTTTTATTAGCATGTATACCTAATTGCAGCCAAATTGGATTTCACAGATTTCTGTGGACACATACTGTGCCTTCTTAAGTTTCTTCCTTACTTTTATTCTCCCTCAACTTTAAATGCCCTTCCTGATACTGCTTTTTGGGTTTGTTTGTTTGTTTGTTTGTTTTCCCAAAATCATTTTCCCTTCCTTCTTAAAACATCTTTGAAACCATATTTTCAGGAAGCCTAGGCAGTACTGTGGGGCTTGTTCTTCTTGTCACTACTAGTGGTCAATCTCCTGGCTGGGTGTTCGTTTCTTTTTTAGTAAGCTATTTTCCTACGTTGCCTTCCACGCAGTTTCTCTGTCATCAGAGCCACAGGAGCACCTCAAGTTGCTGTCCAGTTTAGAAACTTGCTTTCTGTAAGGCAGGGATGAAGTGAATTTGGCAGGCTCTGATGATGGAAATCAGAAGGAGTTATGCTGCACAGATAACCGTGTCTTGTATTCCTACATTGACCATCCTTGATCATGCAAATCTATAGGAAGCTCTTTCTCAGCTGCCATCAGCTGTGATGTGTGAATAAGACAGAAGCTGACCAACTTTGCAAAGGCATTCTACAGTATTTACTGATTGGGACCATCTGACAAAAGTGGGAGGGGGACAGAAAGGATGTAAAGTCTTTTTCTACCCCTGATGGCTTAAAAAGATAAAGGCTCATTGAATCGCATATGCCCAAAGCATTTAATTATAAACTAAATCTAAATTCAACACACTTACAAAATATAGTAAATAATAGCACAAGCAATCAATCTCTTTCATAATCATTTGACATAGTTATCTTTTATAGTAATATGAAATACGGTTTAAGTGACATCATTTCAAACACTCAAGTATCATTTGCTTTATTTGGGTGGAATTATTTTTACTAATAACAGAATTGGAGAGAAATGACTCTGATTGCATGTAAGCTAACATTTTGTACCAGTTGGAACATATTTTGGTAGGAAAAAGATGGAGACTAAAAATAACCTGAAAAAGTCATTTTTATCAGGAAGATCTTACTAAGGTCCTAAAACTGTTGTCTTTAAAAAGCTTTTAACCTTAGAATTTTTTTGGTCACTTTAAGCAAAAGAAAAAGATTGCCCTTTGATATTGATATTGGATATTAAGTAAAGTTTTAAGTTTCAAAATAAACAATTTTATCTAGCAAGAAGAAGCCTGCTCATAAGGAGGAAACTGGCTAATTTTGGCCCATTTCCCTGAATCACAATTTCCTATCTGATGGGAATTCAAGGAGCATGATTGTTTATATTCTAGAAAAGACAGTGAGAAGAAGGGAGGAAACAGAATTGAGGGAGTGACCTTTTGACCCAGCCGACAACTACAGAATCCAAGACCTTAGAACTAGGATTCCTGGACATTACCAGTGCATCTTCCTATGGCAAATGAAATACCATTATGAGTTTTGTGAACACAAGATTCTCTCCCATCTCTTGAATATGTTCTCTTCATTATTTCAGCACAGGATTAGGGCATCAGCTTGCTAGCTGGTCTCTGCCATCACATTCAGCCTGGAGTTCATTGCTCCAGCAGCTGGCTACTAGTGTTATAATCACAGTGACAGAGATTATGCACTTTGCCCACCAGTGCAGTACCTGGCAATCTTGAGCAAATAAAAACACTTTAAAAATGAATGAATTAATTTTTCAAAATAGAAAATTCAAATAATGTCACTCCCCTGCCTATAAGCCTCTGCTCTGTGTTGTCAGAAAATGTCCAACCCCCTGAATTTGATCTCTCCTATCAGAGTTAGTGGTCCCTTTTCTGTGTCACTGGCAGCTTTGTTGACAAGGTGCTCCCATACTTGAATGGTAAGCTTCATAAGGGTGAAACTATGTCTTCTTTATCTCTGTACTGTCAACTTTTAATAAACTTTTCCATACATGGTAGGTGCTACAGTGTGTATTTGGAGTGTCCTCCAAAGCCCTGTATGTTAAAGCTTGGTCCTCTGCATGATACTACTAGGAGGTGGCAGAACCTTTAAGAGGGCACAGTAGGGACATGCTCTTGAAGTGATATTGGAATGCCAGTCTCTGTCTCTCTGTGTCTGTTTCTGAACCCAAAGCCTTTGTGCAGAGATACATCCTCAGATCCCTTTTTAATTTTATTTTTTGTCTTGAGACAAAGTCTTGCTAAAGTGCCCAGGTTGAGCTCAAACTTATGATTCACCTGCCTCAGACTCCCAGATGCTGGGATTACAGGCATGTGCCCCATACCCAGAACCCTCTTCTCCCTCTTTGCATCCCACCACTATAAGACGAGCAGCTGTGCTGTACCACACACTCCCCATCACAATCTACTTCCTTGCCACAGACCTGAAAGCAACAGGGCCAAGCAACCATGTACTGAAATGTTTGAAACTGACCCAAAATAAACCTTTCTCCTTTTGAAGTTGGTTTACCTCAACTACAGCAATGGAACTTTGAATAATATAGTAGGTAGTCATTAAGTCTTCTGACATCAAAATACTGTTTAATATATATAGATCATGCACACTCTAGTTACATGATGCAATTACATTCAAGGAATATTTATTGAATGCCTAATATGTGTCTAAAACCCTCAAAAATCCTGATTTAATAGATTCAATATTTCCTTTATTTTGTAGTCTAAATAGTGATGTTGATTTTTATTTTCTTATTTTCTTTTTTTCTTTTTTAACAATTTCTCTTCTCTTATAAATCAATACTTGAATTGTTTTTTGATCCTGTAAGTGAAGCATTTCAGAATTCGTACCCATTTATTTTCCTGGAGCAGCAGTTTGAAAATACTGACTTCCTCTGAGTTTGTATCTTTAGCTTGATTATATTAGCATCACATTTGACCAATCACATGACTGGATATCTAAGGCAACAGATTTCTCATTTTCTTCTTGTTAACAACTTTTTTCTCAGATAATTCAAAAAAGATGCATTATTAGTTTTATAAAAGCAGCTGCAAGATTTAGTGACAAAATGGCAATGTGTACTATTTAATACATCTTCCTAAACATACCAAGTACTGTGTTGAATCCTCAGATTATTTTATTTAATCTTGTAAATGAGCATATAAAGATTTTAAAAATTTGATTACTTCCCCAATTTCGCACAATGAGCAAGTAGCAACACACAAAAGATTTGAACCCAATTCTCTGTGATTCTTGAGCACAGATATTACCACTAAGCCCAGAGTTTCTCAGACCTGGATAATGTATGAAAACTTGCTACAAAATATCCTAAGGATCCTCTCTCCCTAAGTATATCTCCAAAGGTCACAGTTTGAGAAATACAGATTTAGAAAACAAACTTAGATTTTATTCTACAGAAATACCTTTCAATATAAATTATTGATGTGAAAGAAAACCTTTAGATTTATCATTGAGTAAAATAAGTTGCCAAAATGTTGTATCAACATAAAAATTCAAACTTAAAAATACCCAGATTTCCATAACTTATTTGCAGACATGGGCTGAGGTTTACTGAACTGGAGTTCAGCCTCTCCTTCTGGACTGCTTCCCTCACTACCTTATAAATACTGTTGCTGAGAACACTTCCCAATAAATCCACAGTAAGCAAACACCCCGCTTAGGAACTAGCTCATGACTATCTCTAAAGCCGCCTCAAGGAAACAATACAAATAAAAAGATAATTATTTTTATGCGTATGGATGTTTAAGACAGAACTAGCTGTCCTACCTCCCAATCTATTTTCTCTTAAGCTCCTTCAGATATTTCAGAAAAAAAAAACTCACATTACAAACTGCCAACGATAGATATTAAGCATTTATAATAACCTTCTCATCCTTAGAAGATGCTTTGTACAAATCTGTTAGTTACTCCCTGGAGGAGAGAATTTATACAAAACAAAATAGATTAAACCAATTTAGGCAAAAACCAACCTACCACCCATCCTCCCATCCACCCACACACAGCAGCAGCAGCAGCAGCAGCAGCAGCTTCAATGATCTTGTTTGGTTTTCTCAATTGTCCCAGTAAATAGAATAATTGCCCTCAAACTCTTCACTTTGTACCTTGTGGATGGTCTGGAATTTTAATACAACATTTAGGCTAAGGGAGTTTAGCTGACATTATGAGGATGATAGGAGAGTGTAAATCAGTAATAGGAGGTTCCTGGGTTTATGTGGGACCAGTGGCCAATCAGTTTATGCCTCAGTAATCTTAAACAGGAACAATCTGTGTTGAATTCCAGTATCTGGAGATGCACCTGAGTTACTGAGATGTAAGAATACACGAAAGGCAGAGATAATACAGAGAGTGACACCTACTTGCAATTTCTATTTAGTTTCAGAACATGATTTTGTAAATATGAGATGGATGCAAAATCACTCTGTCTAATATAAATAATTCAAACCCTAAATCCATGTGAAGCTCAAACTAGCTTGCTTGAATCATTGTAGGATGATTAAGGAAAACAACAAAAAGTGAAGCATTGTTGCCAAATCCTTTCTTTCCCTTTGAGTTACGGAAGTAACTTAAAAGAAAACTAATATTTAAGATCACACATAGACTGACACATATATGTACTTCTGACCGAATCATTTCTAAGGTAATATTTTATTGTAAATGCAAAAGAAAAAATAAATGTACTGTCATCCCAATACCAAAACAATTCACCATGCTCTGGTGTTCCCTTTGCTTGGCCAGCATTATATATGAGAATAATCAATGGAAGGAAATGTAATTGCTCTTTTTCATTTTACAGAGCTGAGGCAAAAATAAAATGAGACTGCTAGTCAAGGAAGCATTTAGGAATGAGATTCAGTACAACATGCATTGTATTGTTGATCATTAGGATTATTACTGAACAGAAGAAAGGGAAACTCTCCTAGCTGGTTAAGATGTGGCAGCCAAGAAAAAATCCAGATGTAGATTCAGAAGATAATTTCTTTGCATGGTCTTTGCTATGTTTATAGAAGTAAATGTCAAAGTAAGCTTGGCAAGGAACAAAAGAGATGAGTCACATTTCTCTAGTCTCATTCCCCAGAAGCTATCTTTTACCTTTCTGAACACGTACAAGTCTGACATTAGGGTTCTGCTTCTTTGTGGGAAACAGTACGCAAACACTCAGAGAACAGCGGGCCAGTCATCTTTCATATATGCTTTGTTTTCATTTCTATGACTTGGAAAGACCAAGATTCCAAATGCAGAAATTCATGTAATTGCTCTGCTACTCAAATCCTTGCTTGCACTTTCGACTTTATAAAGCAATTAGTTTAAATACACAGTTGGAAGAAAGAGGGCAAGTTCTGAAGGTTAAAAACCCCATTTTCTGTCTTGCACTTTCATATCAAACAAAATCAAGTTAATTTAAAGAGTAGAAAAGTGTAACACTTGACAGTACCTTGATATTTTGTATTTTAGGTATTTTTTTTTTTGTTTCTGACTCCATACCTATGTAATCAACTATTATATATTTCAGTCCAACAAACCTATATGTGTTAATATAAATTATGCAAGTCTCTTTTAGAATACATTGAATTTTAAGGTTAAAAATATTGATTTATAATACTAGCAAGAGATACCATTTATAAGTTCTCTCGTTGCTTTGCCATATGCATGGTATGACCCTTCCTCAACTTCAGCATCAAATCATTGTCTCTTATTTTTAACTTTTCCTTTACTTTTTAAATTCCCGAAAGCACTTTATACATGCCATTTCTATTTTCTTACTGCCTGTTTATTCTTTGTTTCTTTGTGATTTGAATTCAGCCCTATCACTTCCCTGGAATCATTCTCCACGGTCACCATACCTTTCAGAAAAATAAAGTCCTAAAAATCTCACTCATTGTTTTGGACCTCCACATAGCATTGACTTGAGCTTTATCCTCACTGCCTTGAAACTGTCCCTTAGTTCTTTCAAGTCCCACGACACTGTACAAAACTGATTCTCAAAACTAGTATACACTCTAATTTCTCTATTTTGCTCTGAATTTAAAAACATGAAGTTATCTTTGAATCATCTCCATTCATTTTTTCATATGTCTTGCCTGTTTTTCCTTTGTAATAGTCTCCTTTTTTCTTCTTAATCCTGCTATGAGCACCCTTGTTCAAGTCTTACGTCATGCTTGTTCTTCTTAACTGGTTCTTTGTATTCAGTTTTTCCCTCATTCCAATCATTATGAACTCACAGCCAGATTTTTTTCCCCACAACACTTTTTTTATTGAACAAGTCATTCCATCATGCTCAGTGCTTGGAAGTGGCTGGATTGAAGCCAGTTGGGAGTGCATCTGTTGTGGTGATACATTTTACTTACAATTGCACAAAATATTTCCAGCGAAGATGCAGAGAAAACTCATCAGCATTTATCTTGGACTTTCATGCGGAGGTACGTCAATGTGGTATAAAGTGTTGAGTGGGAGTGGTCAGGACTGTGCACTCAAAGGCAATTTGAAGAGCTGGAAGATGGAATTGAGCCAGTGCAGAAATGTGTTGAAGAATATGAGAGGCTCTAATCCAGAAAGGGCAGGCCAGTGGAAGGACAGATGAAAATGGATACTGTCCATGTAATCAGCAGAAATGGCCAATCGATGGACAAAGTTGAACAAATTCGGGTTGATATACTGCTGGAAATAAAGTGGGGATGAGAAGTAAATGGTCAAGCTGAGTTTCTGTTGTGATTTCTGCTGTGATTTCTGTCTTAGGAGTTAAGGTTGGTTAACTAGGTTTAGCAAGATTAAACAGGTTGAGGATTTTCTGTGTTGACTTGGCAGAGGGGTCATTCTTCCATGAATTCTTTTTTATGAACCTGTTGTTTTTACCATTTGAATCTAATACTTATTCCTCAATGCATTGCCACAGCTATGCCATATTCCTTGATTTTTTTTTCTCTACTTTCACAAATTTTACCTTTCCCTTGAAATTCATTTCATATGTGATGTTACCAATCAGTTATTGGTTCAAAAACAATGGAAACAAACATTGCTAGTTTCAATCCCCCACCCCCCCACACATACAGCCATATGCTCCCCAAAAAGAATTTAAGGAATTGTAATTCATTAGGAAACTTACAGAATCCATAAAAGGGTAGAAGATCAGTTCAGGAAAGCCAGTCAAGGGAGCTCTGGAAAGTCAAGAAGCAGGCAGCATAAGTTTCATGGCAAGAAAGGAGTGGTAAGGACTCTGTCACTAATGCTACCATCTCCATGAGCTCCAACTATCTCTTGTCCTTGCATTCCCCTGAGAATCCTCCACCCTGCCACAGTGCATTAAGTTGACTGTAAGTCACATGCCTATTCCCTGTTAGGTTCACTGTGTGGCAGGGGTCTCTGCTTTATGTTAATATGGAACGAACCTGAAGAGGACAACTGGAATTTACTGCACACTTATCATTTATGAGACACCACATAGTATATTTTCTTTGTAGCATATATTATTCAAATGATAATAACAACTGGAGTTTAGCATTGTTATTATGAACCACATATAAAACCAGGTGTCTTGCATGCATTATTGCATTAATCCCTATACCAACAATTTGAGTTGTCTTATTGTTTTGATCTTTTATTGATATGAATATTACTGGTTAGAGAAATTTAGTAACTTTTTTGAAGTTTCGTAGATAAGTATAAACCTGGAACTCAAAACTATTTCTGTCTGATTCCAAAGTGCTTCTTAGTATTTTGTAGTGCTTCTTAGTATTTTATATGGCAAGAATAGAGTTTGGAAGTATATACAATTTTGGTAAGTTTTTCACCTCCTTCATTAATAACTGTATCCGTTTCTCAGCAGCTTATTTGAAATGTAAATTCTGTAGCCCCACCACAGACCCTGCCCAATCAGTTTCAACAAACTCTCCAGCTGATTCTGATGAACAAGACAAAGTTAGAAAACTACTAGTCTACACGCTTTCTCGCAGTCCATATCTTTATATGGCTCCATTCTAATGTTAAGTCACGCTGCAGCTCTACTGTCTGGTTATTGTACTCTTTTATATATCATCACTTATATTTTGTGTTTTCTCGTATTTTCCAGTTTCCATTTTTAACTTACTAGGTATACCCTTACAGGTTGCTGTTATTGAATGAGGTCTCACATAAATAAAAACTATAAAAATATGTAAAGAACATATTGATAGGCCTCAAATCTATTTGCTCAGTGTAGTGAATATATTTTCAATACATTGGGAGGAAAACAATCAGAAGTGAAACTTAACCCATGCCTGCAATATTCATCTCTGTCACTTTGTACCTCTCTTTCAGAGAAGCTAACTATTTTTATTAGTGCCTTTATATAACCTTATCTTTCAACTTTTGCTGGACTTTAAATAAGGAAGTTAAAATATCAATTATAATTCTGTGTTTCGCAAAATTTACTGTGGATTCCCTGAGAATCTGCCCACATGATCAAGAATCAAGTGCACACAAATGAAACATTCATCATCTCTGTTCTAAAACATAAATGCTATGGGCTGAATATTATAGTCACAACATTTTTTAGAAACAGGGTGGTAAAATCTCAACTGAATGAAGGTACCCTGCTATGTTCTTATCCAAATATCAGGTAGACTGGACATTATGAAAGTGGTTTTGATGGCAATGTTAGAGTTTGTTAATGTTTTCCCAAATTTTCAACATATTGAATCAGAAAAGGAAATATAAATAGGCATTTTTCTTCTCTCTATGCATCTCCTCTTAATATAAAAGTGCATTTCACTGGAATATTTAGTTCAGTTAATTAATTTTGATCTTTATATTCAAAATACAAATAACTAAACTCTATTTTTTAAATTGACAAAATTAGGTTTTTAGAATTTTCTTATATTCTTAAAGAAAGCAATCCTGGCATTTATCAGTAGGATCTTGTTTTTATACTGTTGCTTAAAAAAGAAAACTCATGGGCTGGGAGTTTGGCTCAGTTAAGTGCCTGCCTGGCAGGTGTGAGGTTGTGAGTTCATTCCCCGGTACCACAAAAAAAAGAAAAAAAGAAAAAAGAAAAGAAACAGAAAGAAAAAGAAAACTCCTTACTTTAGTTATTTCGAGTCTAATGTAGCACATTATATATAAGCAGTCGTTAGTCAATATTTATTGAGTATCTGTTTGAGAGAATGTCTTCTAAATCAATGAATTGTTATAATGTATCTCCAGAATTTTAGCATTCTTTATTTTCAAATACATATTACAAAGGTTTATATATGTAAAATTTACTTGAAATTAATATAGCTTTACAGAAACTGTGACCATAGTCCGAGATCACTCTACAGTTTCATCAATCACCTTTTCAATCATTGTATTTTTTCTTTTATTTCTCTTTTGATAACTGGGGAAAATATTTTAGATTCTGGCATTTCTTCAGTGCCTACTAGTCTAAGGAGGATGAGAGACATGTGAATAATCCCAGACCTAGGGCCGGGGATATAGCTCAGCAGCATAAGCATCTGCCTGGCAAGTGCAAGATCCTGAGTTCAATTCCCAGTACAAAAAAAAAAAAAAAAAAAAAATCCTAGACCTAACCTAAAGCTTGAAACTAAACTCAGTCAAGCCCACAGTAAATTGACCCAAACCTGTCAATGCACAGATGTGTAATCAAGAAAAATAGTTTTTGTATTTTATCACACAGAATGAATCCAATGGCCAACTGATACAATCATTATTGTATTCTTTTTCTTCCTCCTCCTCCTCCTCTTCTTCTCCTCCTCCTCCTTCTTCTCCTTCTGCTTCTCTTTCTTCTTCTCCTTCTCCTCCTTCTTCTTCCAATGCTACAATCCCATTTCTTCCATTATTCACCTGAACTATTGCTAAACCACTGACACGTCTTCCAACCTTCAGCTTACTTTCCCCTTAACATATTTTATCCACACACTAAATTAATCTTCCTGTTCTACATTATTCAATGACTTCATATTATTTTCTAAATCATGTCCAAATAAACATGCTCTCTCCATTTTGTGAAATTCTCTTGACCCTTGATTTTTCACTCAAATAACACCTTCTTTAGAGGTCTCTATCATCCTCCTAACTGATGAGTTCTCATTTTCCTACATATTTCCACAAAACTCACTTATTTCATATATGACAGTTTCAGTTATGAATTACAGCTTTAAAATATGTTATTTTATTCTGCTCTTTCAAGCATAACGATCTCACAAATGGAACGATGTCTGGTTTTAGTATTTTCTACTCACAGTTTTATTATTATACCCCAAAATTTTCTAGCAAACGTTGTTTGATTGAATTTGTAGTTCAGCAGTCACAAACTCCCCATCGCAGATAAGAACCCCATACCCCAAGTCTCCATATTACCGTTAACAGCAGTGAAGGGAAAGCCTAGAGTTCTGTTCTCTGACAACATTACTCCCTCTTTTCCCACCAAAGCTTATGGCTTCTCCACTGCTATTTGCTTTGAGGTAATATTTATAATTCTCATACTTTTTACTCATGTTTATGTTAACAGGCATGGGAAGTTCAGGACTCAGAGAATTCCCACTGCTGGTTTTGCTCTTTTCCAGCACCTGAAACCTTGTTCCTGGGCTTCTGGAACTAGCAAAATTCCGTGTATCTTCCAATCTGCTCTAAATGTTGAGTTAACTTTTCTGTAGCTCCAGCATGGCCCTTCCATGAAGATGTCACTTCCATGTCATCTTCTAGCCTGTTTTTTATTTTATGTTCCTGTTACTACTTTAATCACAGATGATAGTTGCCATGGGTTGTGTCTGGATATCCCCCAAAAGCCTAATGCAATCATGGGGGATGGAATTTTCAAAGGTGGCCAAGAAACTACAGTTTATGATTGACTCATAGTCTGTGATTAAGAGTGTAAGTACTACACTCACCCTAGTGCAGGTATTCTCCATATAATATAAAGAATAGAAAGAGACTTGTTCCCTCTTTCTCCCCTGTTGGTTTGCTACCTTCTGCCCAGCATGAACTGTTTCTCCTCTGTGATGCCCCTCTGCCGTGACACCCTGCCTTGGAACCAGCTGGTTATGGATTGAAACCTCTACAAACTGGGAGCCAAATAAACCTTTTCTCCTTTAACTTTGGGTGTCAGGTATTTTGCCTCAGCAATGAGAAAATTAGCTAAGACAATAGTTACCTCTCGTTGTTTTTATTGCTTTTTCCAGCTCTTTTTGCCTCCTTCTTGCCAGCCTTGAATCTCATACCCCTAGGTTATGCCATGTATTACCACTCCTTATTGCAGTGCATTGTAAACCTCCAAACTACCCTTGTTATAGTTTTAATTCCTTGAAGATTTTCATTCCTGGATGACAATCATACTCTCTAACAGTATTTTAGTAAGAACTCTTGGTGATTTCAATACTTCTCATTACAATATTTGTGATGATTAATTTTATGTGTCAACTTGACAGAACCCAGATTAATGGTCAAATATTATTTTCAGTGTTTGTGTGACTGTACATTTGCATGAGAATGACATTTAAATTGATGGACTTGAATAAAAAATATTGCCTCCCATAACGTGCCCAATTAGTTGAAGTTGAAAGGCTCACGGAAAGGGGTGCCCTTTTCTCAAATAAGAGAGAATTTTTCTGCCTGACATCTTTGAACTGGGATACTGACTCTTCCTGGTTTTATAGAAACCTGCTCACCTCTGTAGTTGAACTAAGACACAAGCTCTACATATTTTGGACTTGTCAGGGTTCGT
Source organism: Dasyprocta punctata (assembly GCA_004363535.1). Lineage (NCBI taxonomy): Eukaryota > Metazoa > Chordata > Mammalia > Rodentia > Dasyproctidae > Dasyprocta > Dasyprocta punctata. The sequence continues at coordinate 37,749 of RJWM01010804.1, forward strand.
AATCTTATAGGTCTATTTTTAATAGTACACCTATCCATGTATCATATCTATTTATCTCCTATTTTTTCTGTTTCTCTGGAGAAACTTATTTATATATTCTGATTCTCTCAGTTCATTGACTTCCTCTTTTTGGAAGTGCTATCTCTGCTTACTTTCTTCAATTCCTCTTCTTTCATTCTCTCTTGCTCTCACTGGAATCATGCTTTCACTCACACTACTCCCACAAAACAATTCTTAAATTTGCAAGCGAGCTAAGGGGTTCCAGAAATGCTTTCATTCTCAGTCTTCACTTTACATCACTTTGTTGCAAATCGAACCACTTTCACTGCCATTATTCTAGTCCCACACAGCATCAACTTTCATTTGGATTAGCTCTCCCTGTCACCAACAGTTCTGTATGTGCTCCAACAAGCTTATCCAACAGCACTGACCTTGTGAAAATGGATCACACCACCCTGCCTCACCTGCACAGGCACAACTGTGGTCCATGGAAGCCAAAACTCCTAGAGGAATTCTTTAATTCCCCTTCCCAAAGTCAATCTACTGCATGTCACCCACTGATGCAGTAGTTTAATACAACCTCTTGGAAGGAGGCTCTTCCAGACTGAATAATTGGTTGCACTTGATACCAGAGGGTATCCAGGCCAGCTCAGAATGTGTCTGCATTTGGTTCTACTTCCTTGATTCACTCTCCTTTTCTCTCATGCCAGACTCATAAGCATTTACGTCAGTCTTTGTTTTAAAGCCTTGAGAAAGGCCATTTAGTTGTATATTTTATAAGCACTTTTGGTCATTATGATTGATATGATGATCATCAGTGTTATTACAGCTATCCTTCTAAGAATGTGGTGGATTTGTCCTTCTCCCTTCCTCTGAAATTGGATGTGGCCAAAGAGTTGCTGTTGTGACTAATAATGAAAAATGAAATGAAGAAATGTGGGCTAATTTGCGTTCCAAAAGCTTTAAAGGCATAAAACAATGAAACCTCCCTAAATCCAAACTAGTCTAAACATCCTTCCTGAAAAGGACATATGAATCAATAAGGATAGCAAATGAAATTTCTTACAATGCATGTTCACAGCATAATTCAGAGACAAAATAAAACACTATGAATTTCAAATTGCATAATAAAGCGTATGAGTAAGTCCATTAAGGTTTGGGAAACCAGAGTTCTCAGTGAAGGAAAAAGAAGATACAAATAAGCAATGGAGGAATACAAGAAAAAAAACTCAGTTGTTTGATTTAAAAAATACCAACATGAATCCTTTGTTAAATTTTAATGTATTCTAGTTCTTTCCTCCACAAGAGTCTAGAATCAACAATCATCTAGTAGCAATAAGCATATTTAGTTTTAGATTTTTGTTTCTAAATCATATTTCTCACTCTAGCCCCTGAAAGATATTAGTGATTCCAAGTCTGGGGCAGAGTGAATACAAGGTGAGCCTCGAGAGTTTTGGCATTGCAGAGAATATAAAAGAGACTGATGGAGACAGGATGAGAAGATAAAAGGCTGTCCCAGAGACAAGTGTGGGCTAATTTTTGGAGCAACAGAAAAAAAACCATAATAATGTAACAATAAATCATTTAAAAATAAAAAAGAATCCATATGTTCAAAGGGAAACTAGAGCAAGGGGGTAGGGAAAGAGTTTTTTCCTAGCAGAGTGTCAGCCAATACACATAGAAGGAATGCTAGTATAAAAAACCTCCTTTGTGTAACCAGTATTGCAAATGATCAATTTAAGCAGTTATCAGTGGAGGTTAAAACCACTAGATGAAATTTTGAGACAGAGAATAGTCACGCATTTTCAAAGCATTCCCCATGTAGCTTGCTATGGACTAGAAAGAGACAAGAAAATTTAATACAGAACAATCTACCAAATACCACTTTGTCAAGTGATCAAATTTCATATCCCCAATTTGGGGCAAAATGGCAGTGCACATGCTTTCTAATGTGATTCACAGTATTTAAAATCATGAAAGAAAGCAGGATATGTTAGACAGTACCACAAAAAGAATTAGCCAGAGTTACTGCATATTAATCAGAATTACTGTAAAATTCAGATGCTTATAATGTATTTGAAGAGGAAGCAAGTCACTATGCCAAAAACCAAATGTTCTAAAGCCAGTTCACTGAAAATGAGTTAGCAAAATGATTAATTAGAAACGAAGTCCATTCGCCAATTTCCCAATATCAGCAATTTGCAAAAGGCTTGTTTCTTTCAACTATTTTACATCTCCCTATGTTTGCAGCAATTCCTAATGACAGTAGTAGGAAATTAGCACAGTCATTCTAGACGAATGGTCCACAGCCAAGATGCTAGCTGACCCCAACCACTGCAACACTGCAGCTAAAATCCAGCAGATGGTGAACCACCCTACCCAATATGAATTGTTATAAAAGTTATGAACAATTAAAAGGCACACCTTTTTGGTAAATTAAAACAGTCGGTCAACTTGGCAAATCAGTGATTCAACAAGATTTCAGCAAATTAAGCAAGGTAAGAAAAAATGCTTCCAGAATGTGCTATTTTCCTTAAAGTGCTAACAAATGCCATTCATTGGTTGGGCTGCTGAATTGATAAAAGTAGAACGTGCACAACTAATAGAAGAGTTTGTGTGCACCGTTACATTGCCTTCTGTACAGTAATGATTAATTAAATACAGCCAACACAACTGTCCAATATGGAGTAATTCAATCCAAAGCATCATACATGAGTAATAGTGAAGCCTGGGGCATAGGATTGAGTGTGTGTGTGTGTGTGTGTGTGTAGGTGTGTGGGTATTTCACAAGATGGTTGAAAACGTCATCAGCTCCTGCAGAATATGTGCCAGTTGCCCAAAAATCTAGAAGTGTTCATTGGTTTAGGAAACATACAGAAAAGGGAAGAGAAGGAATTACTAAAAATATACTTTAAAGAGAAGATGAAAGTGAAATGAGAAAGGTGGGCACTCCTGTCTGGAAAGATAAAATATACACAAAACTGATTATCTTCCCACTGAGAATAAACCTAAACCCAATTACCACTCTAGTGCTCTGGGACCTGGGACATAACCTTCATGCCATGTTGGTAACGTGAAGTGGTTCCTGCTAAAGAGTCCTAAACAAAGGCAGGGAGAAATGATGATCTCACAGGAAGATGAAGCTGCCAAGAGTTGAAGAACCTTCCTTCATAGTGTCACGCACAAATGTGGCCACACAGAGACACTGAATGCTGACGTCTGAGTATAACACTCAGAAGAGGTTCTGTGGCTTTGGAGTCAATGAACACTTTAGTCAACACACTGCAGCAACTGTGGTATTAATCCACTCATCCTTGTGGATCTTGGAATGATTCCCTTTCCTTTTAAATACAACATATAGTAGGTCTTACATTTAACTCTGAACAGATCCAAAAAAAAAAGTCTGCTCATGTTTTGATGGAAATATTTATCTGCAAGTGATTAATACTTCATTCCCAGTACCTTTTGAACCAAAACTTCCATGATTTCCAATAGATACACTACAAAGTTCCAGAGTCCTGTAACCTTTTCCATAAACCACCTACAGTAAAAGTTCTTTAAATGCAGTCATATCAGGGACATTAATTTTGCACTTCTTACCCAGAATCATAAAGTCTAGGTGGATAAGAAGAGAGAAAGAGAGGAGAGAGAAGATTGGAAACAATAAAAAAGTAATTAAAGATTACCACTTTTATATTTTAACATCAAGGACTATGGTAGTTGAAATTCTCAATATGTAATCAAGCATTTATATAGGCTGGATTAAAAGCATTAGAAATTTTTACTCTTCCCAAGGAAAAGGTCTCAATTAGAACAATTTCATGACTGTCCAAGGACAATGATAATATGTAATTCAAAGATAAAACCTATGGATTACCTTCAAATAGCTTCTTCTGAATTGATATCACTATTTCCATTTCCTTTAGAAACTTAGCTAGTATATAAGAAAACTTCTCAAAGCAGCTACCTGTGTGACCTTAGGGAAGTAGCTTAACTACTCTGGGTCTTAATTTTAAAGTGAAGGAAAAATCCTAGGAACTGCTTTATCTCTAACATTTTATAACTGATTGATAATTAAATTTACTTCGATGTGGTATTCTCGTCACAATTTTTTTTATTTTGCTTTGTTTTTATTTTTGTTTTTGAGACAGGTCTCTCTATATAGCCCAGGTTGGCCTCAAATTCTAGGTGATCCTCCTGGCTCAGCCTCCCAAGTGCTAGGATTACAGGCTTGCACCACCACACCTGGCCTTCACAGACGTTTTAAACCCACACTTACTTTTGTTGCATATATTCTTAGAATAGTTATAAATAAATTTTACCCAAAGGCAAGAAATTTCTAATTCAGTCACATTTTTTCTTGGTTTATTTTCTTAACTTTTTTTTTTTTTTTACCATATTTTGTAGCATGTTTAGGCTCATAATTAAAAAGTGATGAATTAACCCAGCTTTTAAGAAAACTAGTGGTACACAATCACTATGAAAGCTCTTGTGTGACATAATCTGTAGGCACCCACAGTAGTACCTTTGCACTTTCCTCATCCCCCACAACCCTGCTTTCACTGCCTCCTGCACCGAAAGTGCATGTTCTCGAAGGAACAGGAAGTAATCAAAACCTAAACCATGTGTCCACTCCATTGTTAGCTGTACCCCTGCCCCTCACCAGCTGACTTGGGTTATTTTCCAAGAAGGTACATGCATGACACCAGGCATAGCATAGTACGTGCCTCTCTTGACACGTCTATAATTTCATCGATTCAGGGAAGGACCCACATATTAAATTCCCCAGGTGATTTTAATGAGCAATTGTCATTAAGAAGTGAAAATGCCTGAGGTTTGTGACTTTTCTAAATTCTACAGTTTGGGTAGGGGGCAGAGCAACGGGGTTGGGGCATTTTTTCGTAGATCCTGTCCCCAACATAAATCCATTGCATTTGGATAGTCAAATGTTTCTCTTCCCTTACTAGTTTGTAAGCAATTTTCAGTGTTGGCTGCTCCACGTTTCCACTGTTCACAGTACCGAGTGCAAGGCTTTCCATCTAATAGGGCTCACATCATAGTCAGATAAAAATAAAGATGAATACTGGAAATTCTTACCTTGGCAGCTCAACTTCAGCAGGTGACTAGAATAAGTCAACAGGGGAAATGTCAAGTTATTTCCTATGTAAACCAAATTAAAATTTAAAACCCCATAGACACAAAAGACCAATCATAGTTGAAGTAGTAGTAATATTGGTAAATCTTCAGAAATAAGATGAAAGTTATCAATTATCAAGTCTGGAATATAATTATTCCTAAAATACATATATTATCCTGTAACTAGTTATATAATTATAGGCTCGTTTTTCTTTTTCAAACAGCTGTATGAATGTTTGCAAAAGTGTCAGCATTTGAAAAGTATTAACAGCACTTCCTATATTATTCAGCTATTACGAAGTTCCTAAGTGGAGAAAGTCATTCAATAACTATTTGATGAATGCCAAATATTCATAAGTCACTCTTCTGAGTAATAGGTATAGAGCAATTACCAAACAGCTTCGGCGAGTTCGCATTCTAGAACACAGGCACGCTCATTAATTATTTGATTGCATTTGAAGTGAATCCGATGTAAAAAAGCACATAATGATTTGAATATATAGGCGACAGGCCTAACTTACTCATGGAGCCAAGGAAATAGCATTTAAATTGAGCACTGAAGGATGAATAGGAGACAACCTGAAGAGAAATGAGAACATTGCGGCATGCTGCAAAGATCCTACAAGCAGCAGGAATGCGAAATCTACAGAAAAAGCTAAGGTCCTTGTGACAAGAGTTCAAAAAGCAAAGAAGGAATGTTATGAGAGGATTCTGGCAAGGTAGTCAGTGGGACCTTAACAAAAGCTTTGATGTTTGCCTTAAGAAACAATATGAAATCATAGACACTGAAGTACTGCTTGGTCAGATTTATATTTTCAAACCACTTCGACTGTAGTGAGGCAAACACAAGCAAATGGGAGTGGGGAAATTGGAGAAACACTGTCACAAACGCTGTGCAAGTAGTGAAGATAAAAAAGACTGTGTCTCCCACCAAGATAGATAACAGTGGGAATAAAAAGATAAATCAACAAGATTTGATAATAAGCTGTATATGAGGGTGAAGGAGGAGGAGTTAAACCTGATTTTCCCAGAGCTCTAGGTTGGATCCCTGAGCAATTACATATTGGTGCAGTTCACAAAAGGAACACATGAGAAGGTCTAGTTTTGAAGAGAAAGTAATAAGTCAATTGAGTGATAATAAAATAGCCAAGTACTTATCAATAACTCTGTTCCAAGACCTGTTTTAGATGCAGTCCAGTAGCAAAAATATCCACGGGTACATATTAGTTTCCCAAAGTGTCATAGCAAGTCTGTGAGATAGGTATAGGTTCTGTACATTCTACAGTTTACTGATGAGCAAAAGGACACAGAAGGAATTAGTATATGGCTCCCTCCATCACTTAGCTAGTAAATCATAGAGTGCCTCAACCACAACATTCAGCAACCTACTCACACTGAGTTTCAGGTCTCCAGGAGGCATCAGGGTAGGTTTATCAACTCACTAGTAGATTCATAGATTTCGGGGGGCGGGGAGAAGGTAGAGAAAAGAAAACATAGAAGTCTGGACTGGAGAAATTGTTACATAAGAGAACATAAGGTGTTTCAGAATTAAGAGTATTGATTTCAACTGATCCTTGGAGACCAAACACGCTTTTTTATCAGAAAAAAAAAGTGAAATAAAACAGTTTAACTTTTGAACCCTTCCCAAAGGATTTTCGGTTTTGTTTCAAGGAAGATATCAATATCACAGCACTTTATTTATAACAGTTTTCCCTTTCCCTTTATTGATATGGTATGGGGCTCAAAAAACTATGGATTCCTCTTTCCAGTTTCCCTTGTAACTAGTTCTTGTGCTTTTGGAGAAATTGCTTTACCAGTGTTAGGCTCCATTAATTCATTTATTAAATAAGGACTTAAAACAAAAAAAGAAGAACAATTTGGGGCCAGTGATACAGCACAACAGCACAGCACCTACCTGGCAAGCACGAGGTCCTCAATTCAATTCCCGATACCAAATATATATAACGACTGTAAAAAGTGCTTTCACACTTATACTGTTGAGATGACAACACAAATACAGGACCAGCCACTACATATTTTAAAACTTCTGTATTATACTATCCTGTCATATGGCCTCATAATGAATGTCATTAGAAGATTATAATGTAATTAGTTTTCTTAATATTAATTGAATTATGATGCAGTTGTAAGAGAACAGAGACTGCAGAGGATGAGGAAACATCTCCATTCTATTTTCGGCAAACATTCAAGACACTTCACGTGAGACAGGAGGATGTTTGGGAGGGTTGACAAGAAGGAAAATGTTTCAGCATGAAGAGCTGTGTGACTACCTTGATTCTTACACGCAGATATTTGGAGTACTTCGAATTCTTTGTGTGAAAAAATGGCTATGTATTCCACCCACTTTTACCACAAAACAAACTTAAGGGCATGCAGCTTGTACTGACTTGTTCCTTACCATCTGATTTAACATTAACCTTCCCTGTAGGAGGAGCCGGCTGCATTTGTTCAAAAGAGAAAGCAAGAGATTCTGCAGGAACTTCTTAAGTGCTTTTAAAGCAAACATTTGAATAACTGTAAGAGAAACTCACTTTTTTAAATTGGGGCTTTCCATTTTGTCTTTCACTGAATGTTTATACCAGCATTCTAAAATTACAAAATTTTCATCAGGTTGTTATTTAACAGCATAATCAGAGGTAACAATGAACCAGTGGTTTTGGAATACAAGTTTAAAACAAAAATGATTCATGAATGTCAAAAAGCTGCCATGCTAGTGAAGGGAGTTAAAAATTCCATGTATACTGTACATTTTTAAAGCCTTGATAAGGAAAAATAATTTTGTTTTAATGTATTAGCATTTGAAATGGGAGCTACACAAAAGCGGGAAAGTGAAAGTAGAGGAACTGGAAAAACAAAAGTAGGAAAGGATTGATTCATTTTAACACAATGACTACAGCCAGTCTGAATCATTCTTCCTTTGCATAAATATTCTAGAGTTGTAAGAATGATTCACACCCCCAACACCAGATTGAAGGACAATGAAAAGAGGTTAATTTTTCTAAAATATTGAACATGTTGCTAATTTCCCCTAACAACTGAACACAAATTGACAGTAATTTCAGTCAAATGCTTCTTTGCAGTTTCAAAAACAATGAGTTTCAAAAAGTGGACATCAGCTAGGCATAGTGGCACACTCAATCAGCATTTTGGAAGGCTGAAGCAGGAAGATTGCAAGTTGAAGCCTAACCTGGGCGACTTGTGACTCAGCAAGACACTGTCTCAAAATAAAAAATCAAAAAAGCTGGAATTGTACCTCATAGTGAAGGCCCTGGGTTAAAACCGCAGTATTGAAAAACAAAATATTGAAATCAATTATATGGGTCATATGGCCTCCATTGACTACTTAAAAGCTTAGTACAAACTACCTTTTTAAGGTAACAATACTTGGGCAGCTAAAAAGTCCTGAGTTCTTGGACAAACTTTCAGACTGCTAATCTGTCCATTCTAGGTGGAAATAATCCCTGCTTTCCAGAGCCTAGTGAGTCAAATGAACTCAGCCCAAGAGAAAAAGATTGGTAGCTGGAGCCATTTGTGTCACTGACCTTTTCAGAGCTGATGTTTGTTTAATGAGTTATTCCCACCATGGAAGCAACAGCAGCAATGGTCACAGAGCGTGAGTAACTAATGAAAAATGAGAATTATCAATTTCCTTTCTGCAAAATGATTGGAGTCAAAACACTGACCCTTTCTATAGGGTAAGAGTGATAGCTTAGATCTAGAATGTTACCCCCAAAGTTTCATGTGTTAGAAAGATGATTGTATTAGGGGGCACTATAGTAATCAATAGATTCATCCATTGATGAGTTCAGTAATTTATATGCTATTCAGAGTTGAGGCCTAGATGAAGGAGTAGATCACTGGGGACATAACCTGGAAAAGTGTATTCTTGTCCCTGGCTCCTTTCTTCTTCCTTCCTCCTCTGCTTCCTGGCTGCCTGCATTGAACAGATTTCTTCCACCATAACCTTTCATCATACCATTTGTGCCTTAGAGTGTGTAACTGACTGTAGCCTAAACTGAACCAAAATAAATCTATACTACTTTAAATTGTAAGTGCCAGGTATCCCAGTGTGAAGAAAGTGACCAATAAAGGAAACTGGTACCAGGAACAGGCCCTGTGACATGACAGTATATAACAATGATGTTTAGAAACCTTTGAAACTGGCTTGCAGGAAGAATTTGAAATGATTTGCAGATGCCAGCTAGAGAAGCTTTAGAATGCCCTAGGTAAAGCATTGCTGCTGTTGCCATTGCAGTGGCATTGATGCTACTGCTTCCACACCAATGGGAATAATTCATTAATCAAAGATTGGCACTGAAAAGGTCAAGCTTCTGGTCCAATCTCAGAAGACTAGACTGCTGATGGAAATACAGACAGTAAAGACCAGGTTCAGGAGGTTTTAGTTAAGAACAAGAGCTCCATTGGTAACTGGACTAGAGAAGTCATGTATGTTACACTTTGGCATACATTTGTCTGCATTTTGCCCTCATCCTAAGACTTTATGTGAGGATGAATTTAAAGATGATAGATGAATTAATCTGATGGAGGAAATTTTAAAGCACCCAGTGATTGGGCTGTGGTATGGACACTACTACCGTCCTTTAGCAAAATCTACATGAGAATCAGGAACAAAAAGCAGATGTAAAAAATTGCAATTTCACCAGAAAGGAAGCACCTGAAAAGCTCTAGACAAAGAGAGTATGGTTGGTAAAAAGATTAGGATTAAAAAGAAGCCAAGAACTTTGCATCAGAACAATAAGAAAGATGGTTGAAAATCATCTCAGGAATTTCCAGACCCCACCTTTTGCAGGCTCAAGGGCATAAAAGGGGTAAACTATTATGATTTATATCTAGATGTTCTCCCAAAATTCTTATGCACTCATAGATGGAGATTTGGGGAGGGAGGTGATTGGATCATGGGTGCACAATATTCATCAGTTGATTAGTCCACTGTCACCCTTTCTTAGAGCTAGTTGACTGTGGACTGAAATCTCCACAAACTGTGACAAAATAATCCTTTCCTCCTTGGAGTTGTGTGTGTCAGGTATTGTGCCTCAGCAATGAGAAAATAACTAAGACAAGTTTTTTTAAGGATTTTACTTTGAGAAGATCCCCAGTGTAGCCTACTTATTCAGGGCCACAGAGGAAAGTGTTTCCCCTAATTTAGCTATCCAGGTACTCAGAAGCTGCAGCTACTATGATCCAAAGGGGTCAGGCTACTGCTCAAACTGGTAGCAGAACTTGGTGTCATCTAAATGGTGCTGGTTTTTCAGGCATGATGAATACAAAAGTTATGGGATCATAGGGGCTCCAATCCAGATTTCAGAAGACCTGTAAGGCCAGGAAAAAAATGTGTGACAGAGTCACAGTCCTTATCAGGAACACCTGTGAGGATGATACTTGAAGATGTTGAAGAGTAAAACCAAAGGTACTGTGAAGACCTGAGGAAATTGAAGATGCCAGGAATGTGAGACATTTGCTGAAAGAAACCACAGGCACCAAGTAGAACCTGCCCAAGAGGGAGATCATAATGGGATCTTAGTTACTTTCTCATCCCTGAGACACAATGCCTGACACTCACAACTTAAAGAAGCAAAGATTTATTTTGATTCACAGTTTGTAGAAGTTTCAGTCAGCTGGCACCAAGGCAGGGCCTCATGGCAGAGGGACATGGACAAGGATAAATAGCTTAGGACATAACAGGCAGGAAGCAGGGAGAAACAGAACAAGGAGGTAAGGAGACCTACCCTTCCAGGCCACACCCTCAGTGACTCACCTCTCTCAATCAGGTGTCACCTCCCAAATCACATTTACTATAAACTCATCAGTGGACCAATCCACTTATAAGTATCATACACTCATGATACAATCACCCCCCAAAAGCCACACCTATGAGTGCATGAGGCCTTAGGGGGGATATCTAATGGGCTACAACCAGTAAGATCAGAAGGTTGGGGCTTCCATGGCCCTTTGAAGATCATGTCACCACACCCTTCCCTGGCTGCTTGACATGAAACTACAAAATTTAATGCTTGTACTTCTGGGTTTCAGTCTTGCTTTGGCCTGATTGATTCCTTTCTATACCTCTGTTCCTTCATTTTGGAATGGGAATATTGACCTTATACCAATGCATGCTGGAAGTATTTAACTTTTTTCCCACAGGAACTCACAGCTAAGAGTTTGTCTTTAACCTCATAGGAGTCTGTGGATTTGGACATTTTGGCAATGCTTGAACTATTAAGACCAGTGACTCTTAGAGATGGGTAAATTCACTTTAAGTAGTGAGATTGACATAAACCTTGGGAGTCAGGCGCAGATATTACAATTTAGATGTACATTGTCCCCCTAAAGTCTCATATGTTAGAAAGACGATTGGATGATGGGATACTATGCTCATCAGTGGATTCATTCATTGACTGGTTCAGTAGTTCATATACTGTTCGGAGGTGGCACCTGGTTGGAGGCATAGGTCACCTGGGGCGTGAAATGGAAGGGCATATTCTTGTCTCTGGATCCTCACTTCTTCCTGTCTTCTTCTGCTTCCTGGCTGCCATAGGTTGAGTGACTTTCTTCTGCCATATTCATCAACCACGCCATTTCTGCCTTGGAGTCACCTGACTATGAACTAAACCGTGAACCAAAGTAAACCTTTCTGACTTTAAATTTTGAATATCAGATATTTTGTCTCAACTAGAGAGAAGTGACTAATAGAGTGATCATTCAGGGTTCTTGGGTTTATCAGAGAAGGGCTTATTCTATAAAGGGCAAAAATAAGGTTCATTTCTGAACTATTTAATTTTAATAAAAATTTTAAAATTTCTTTCTACCTCCCACCTGCTGTTGCAGGGTCTACTGTATATTCTTCATAAATCTCTCATGTCTGTTAAAACTTTTAAGTAGAGAAGTCAAAGACAGTGACTTTTAGGCTTACTCTCTTATGATTATTGCAATTTCTACCCTTCATGTCTTATCAGAGAGGCACTGGCTATGGCTTTATCCCTTAAGAGCTGTTTCTTGAGCTTCTTTATCTGAAGATCCAAAAGCCGTACAAGCAAACGACCCTTATACACTTTCTACAGAAAAGGAAAAGAGCAGTGGTGAATACTTAAAATATCAAACAGTGGGTATAAATCACTCAGTACCTCATCTCCTTTCTGCTGATGTAAAGTCCATTTCCATAGCAACATGGATCAGAAATAGCAACCTATGAGAAACACTGGGCTTATTGGAGCACATGGAAGTTTTAGTTTGGTTTTCAGCCAAATCTTGAAAAAACAAATCTTTGACTAATACCTACATGCTATTTTTATCACTTTTAAAAAGTAATGTTTGAATTATGGATTAAGAGGAAATCATTTCTTTCCACTTAACAAAGACCATCAAAACCAACATAAGCTAATTTGGGGGATGAAGACGGTTAAAGCTCTCCTTTGTCAGCCCCCAAAATTTTCTATCTCTGCCTAATATAGATTTATGAGAGCAAAATAATAATAATCTGCTCTGATTCTAAATTTAATTGCAGATTGTACCCTTCTATTTTCAGGTATGTGTGTCTCTATGAAATCTTCAGACTTGTTTTAATTCACAGACAAAACAAGCTTGCCTTAGATATAGTGAAAAGCTTACCAATAAATTATTCTATAAATTCTATGTTTCTTGTACCTGATTCTTAAAATGTTTCTTTAATAAGCAGTAAGTTCAGGCTGGAAGACAGTATGGCATAGTAGACTAAGCCAAGGAACTATGTACAGAATGGGAAGAATGGAATGAGACAAAAACCCTTTAAGGGAGTGACATCCCTCCTACACATCACTGCCATCTTTACTTCTTCATCCTTTAAGGCCAATCTCAAAGGTCACCTACTCTTGGAAGCCACCCAAGTTTACAATATAGTCAATCTTTATTACCTATGAATTTGATATGTGCAAGTTCACTTACAGTTTAAAATTTTACCTATAATCCTCAAGTCAATACTCACTATGCTTTTGAGATTATTCATAGAAATGTACAAAATGGTATATTCCAAGTTGAATTAGAAGGAAACACTGTCTTATTTTTTGCTCTCATCATGTAAAAGTGTCTTTTTCATCATTCACTTAATACCACGTGTTTTGCATTTCTTGTGCATTATTCTGCTGTTTAAAATGGTCCCCAAGTGCTATCTAGTGATTCTAAGCACCAGAAGTCTGTGATGAGCTTTACCAGAAAATATTTGTGTTGAATAAATATCATTTAGGTATGTGTTACAGTGCTATTGGCCATGAGCTTAATGTTAATGAATCAACAATTTATAGTAAATAAGGTATCTTTAAACGGAAACACATGCACAACAGAGTTACATATTAATCAGTTAACATAACCAAAGGATCACAGAAACTTAAAATATATTTCTCCAAGAATGGTGCTTAATTGTTGAGGGATTAACTTCAGTATCCCCTAATTCAATGCTGAGACAACTTTATAGAACATAACTACTGAGAATGACAAGAATCAGCTGTAACTTAAACTCATATTGCTCCCATTTTAAGCTGATCTCTACCTCTTAATTAGTCCCTTATTATATGTGGCCTTATACTCTGTTGTTACTCTGCTCTTTGTAATGTGTATTTTTATTAAAAATAAAATAACATCAGCTCTCAGTGGTTTGGGTCCCATCACATGACGGTCAGGGACTGAAATCTTTACATTCTCAGATTTGTGGGTGACTCATCTCCCATGTTAAATGACAAATCCTTTTAGTCAGAGACTTCATTTTTTAATTAACATTGTGTTACAGAGGTAAGTCCATAAACTTGCTGGAAAAAAAATGAAATGATTTTGCTGTTATAATTCTAATCACACATTTTGTTAGATAATTGGTTTGGAAAAGTGAGAATATTATGTAAATTTTCAATTATGCTAATTAGTAAACTCGTATTTCTCATTCCTATCATGTATTCAGCACTTAGAATTTTCAAAGAGTGTTTAGTGATTTACATACATAATGTCATTTTAACCATTGGAAGTTGTCCTATTAAGAACTTAATACAGAGAAAATTTAAGTAACTTTCTAAAATAATAGCTCATAAGAAATAGAATTGGATTTGAATGCAGGTGATCTTACCTATTAATCAAGGATGGATCTTCTTAAAATAAGAAAATTTATTAAATTCCCTGTAGAAGATCAGTTTTAATAGCTAAAACTTAAAATACTCTGATTCAAGTTCTATTCAAGCAACTTGCATGGATCAATTTATTTAATCCTCACACTGTTTTATAAAAGAGATTGTGTTATCATTCCTTTTTACAGGTAAGGGAATAGAGAGAGCCTTAAACGAATGAATGAATGTGTGTGTGTGTGTGTGTGTGTGTGTGTGTGTGTATTTTTATCCAACATATATGCTCTAAACTCTTGCAATGCTGTACGTTGACCACAAACTTAGATGCTGGAATTGAGTCCACACCCTCATGCATCTCATATTCTAATAGGAGGAACAGAACACAAGAAGTAAACAAAAACTTTAATGCATTCATTTACTTGTATATTGTTTCCCTCTCTCACAAGAATAAATAGTAAGACATGTGAAAAATACATATATTATATTTTTATTGTTTTTTATGGAGGGACAATATGATGGTGTGCTGACCACTGCACCTAGGAAATAAAAAATAACAACTAATACTTAATATAACACTAAGGTGCTCCACAGTTATTAAGTATTTTTCACATAGCAATTCATATTCCCAATTACTCTTCAAAGCTGGTACTTTATTTCAAATTCTTTCCAATTTATAAACAAGTAATCAGATGTGTGGTTAGACCTCATGTGCCTGAGTTTGTACTAAACTGCTCCTACTGAGACAACACATCCTCACAGCAAAAATACCTGGGGCTATTTGTTAGCTGGGTTTATAGTAATTCAGAGTAAGCTGCCAGGATCTATCCAATTTTGTAGGATCTGACTGAAATGAAAACATGATATCCATCATGATTGCTGCATTCTTTAGGTCTTCAAGAATGGCCTTTTCTTGACAGAATTAGAGATATCATATTGCATATATACATAACCATATTTATAGTAACACAATTCATAATAGCTAAATCTTGGAAGCAGCCTATATGTCCATCAACAGATGAGTGGAGAAAGAAAATGTGGTACTTACACACAATGGAGTACTACTTTGCCATAAGTAAGGATAAGCTGATTCATTTGTAGTAAAATGAATACACCTTGAGTGCATTCATTTTGCTGAGTGAAAATGCTGAGTGAAAAACTTCAGACACCCAAGCTTAAATATCTCATGGTTTTTCTTGTATGATAAATCCAAAATATAAGTAAATAACTAAATAA
Organism: Dasyprocta punctata; assembly: GCA_004363535.1. Taxonomy (NCBI): domain Eukaryota; kingdom Metazoa; phylum Chordata; class Mammalia; order Rodentia; family Dasyproctidae; genus Dasyprocta; species Dasyprocta punctata. The sequence goes on from RJWM01010804.1 coordinate 53,237, forward strand.
AAGATAGACAATAGGTAACAGGGAGATAGATATTTGGCAAATAGGAAGGGGACCAAGAGATTCAGTGAGGGAAGAGGGACAACATGGGAAAGGGATTAAAAAAATTAAGATGAATTATGCACATGTACCAACTCCACGCAAAGAATGTAATCAGTTGGTATTGCAAAAGTGTACCAATAAAAATTCAAAATGGGAAAAAAAAGAAAAACTTTATATTTTTAAAAATCTATATCAATATTGCTGTCATAGCTCAAGCTTGGAACTAGCCTACCATGGACTGAATTCCTTGAAACTGTTAGCCAAACTAAACTTCTCTCTTACGTTATGGATGTTGGCTATCGTGTTCTGGAAGTGAAAAAGCTAACACATAGTGGAATGAAGCTACATCTTTCATTCTTTCTCTGTCTCTGTCTCTCTGTCTCTGCCTCTGTTGCTGTCTTTCTGTCTCTGTCTCTGTTTCTGTCTGTCTCTCTCTCTTTCTCTCTCTCTCTCTCTCCCCACACAAAAAAATCAGCTCAAAATGCACCAAAGACCTAAATGTAGGACAAAACTATGAAACTAGAAGAAAACATAAGAAAAACACTTTAATACATCAGTATAGGCAATGGTTTCTTGGATAAGACCCAAAATACAGACAACAAAAGCAAAATAGACAAATGGGATATTTCAAAGAAGCTTCTGCATGGGGAAGGAAACAATCCCCAGAATGAAAGACAACCTGTGAAATGAAAGAATATTTGGAAACTAATCACATAACAAGGGATTAATATCCAGAACAGACAAAAAATTCAACAGCCTAAAAATTAGTCCAATTTAAAAATAGGAAATGATCTGAGTAGATATTTCTCAAAGTAAGATATAAAAATGGCCATCAAGTATATTAAAATACCTCAACATTACTAATCATCAATGAATACAAAACAAAACCCCATGAAATATCTTACTTCCACTGAGATGGGTTATAACCAAATGACAAAAAATAAACAAACACTGATTATTCAGAGAAAACAGAACATAAGCAATGTTGGTGAGAATATAAATTAGTATAACCATTATGGAAACAGAGTAGGGAAATTCTAAAAAAAAATTAAAGATAGAACTAATATATATCCTAAATATCTTACTCCTGGTTATATATCCAAAGGAAACATAAATACACCAAAGGACTACCTGCACTCTCATACTTATTGTAAAATTATTCACAAGAGCCAAGACATAGATTTAACTAGGTATCTGCCTGTCAGTAGATAAATAAAGCATTGTACATATATACAATACAATGTTATTCAGCCACATTAAGAATAAAATCCCGTTATTTTCATCAACATGAATAGAACTGGAGATCATTATATTATGTGAAATAAACCAAGCACAGAAAGATAAATACCACATACTCTTACTCATAAGGAAGCTGAATAAAAGTTTATTGCATAGAAGTAGAAAGAATAGTGGTCACTAGAGTGAGAAGAATAGGAGGAAATAGAGAAAGGTTATATAATGATTGCATACCAAATGCAGTAACAAAGGAAGAATAAATTCTAATGTTCTACATCAGATGACTGTAGTTCAAAACAACTCATATATTTTATTGAGACCTGGAAAACAGAAGTTCAAAGTTTCCCAACACAGCAGTGCTAAATACATAAGAAGATGGTATTCTTAATTACTTTGACTTGGATACATATATTCACACTAGACCCCATAAATGGTACAATTTACGTCAATAAAAATACTGAACTTGTTGTTACAAGGATCACAAGTTACTTTTAGAAACAGAAAAATTATGTAATGTTTTTAATATGAAATTCATGTCTTTCCTGCTTTCTATTTCATGGCCTTCAAAAATTAACACATGCAGGTTAAAAAATAAAATAAAATTTAAATTAAAAACCTAACTAAGAATACTGTGTTTGGGTTTTCTTTTTTTAATTCCATTTCTTTAAAAAATATATGCACTATCAGAAAATGAACATGATGTTTCATTTATTTATTTCAACTCCTGATTGCAAGATGATTCAAAATTACTTTGTTGATATATTATACTCCATGCCTTCAATGTCACCTTATTCAGTTGTTTTGGTTGATCTTGTTGAGAATTCTTCTTTGCTAGACTATGTGAAATATATGCATTCCACGTCTGTTCTTGGCATCCAGCATTGCAATGCTACTGGTTAATGTCTTAATCAAGCAGCAAGTTCAGGCAAAGGAAGAATTCACTGCAGAGCTGACAGTTCAAGGTCCAAAATTAGTTTTTTTGTAATTTTGAGTATTTAGACTCAATTTTTTATGTTTATTTATTGGCACATGTTTGCAGTACAAAATATTTACATTTCTTGTGGGGAGTTGGTGCATGTGCACAATACATTTTAATTCCTTGTTTTCACTCCCTTTCCCTTCTCCCTTCCCTTCTCCATCCAACTCTTGATCCCTTCCTCCTTTTTGTACAGGTTTGCCCTGCATGATGTTTACATCCCTCGTGTGGCATTGGTGCATGTACACAACACAAAAACCCTTTCACTCCTCTTTCTCCCCACTCCCTCCATTTTTTTTTAGCAGTGTCAAATGTTTATTTGAAAAATGAGAGGTGAAGGAACAAGGGAAAAACTGGCTCTGTAGATTGAATTTGGTTCGAGCAAAGAGAGAGAAGGATAAAAGCAAAAACAGAAGCACACTCTGAGTGGAGAAGACACAGAAAGGGCTACTGTGAGGAGTCACAAGAGCCCTCCCTCCATCCCTTGATCACCTTCCCTTTTTGAGAAAGATCATCCATGTATGGTTCTGTATTTATCCTTTGAGTTTCTCATATAAAAGAAGCATGTGATCTTTAAGCTCGTGTGTCTGATTTATGTCACTTAAAATTATAGTCTCAAGGTGCATCCATTTTCCTATGAATGTCTGAAGATTCCCTTTCTTTATGGTGAGTCGTAAAGCTGGTTTTTAAATGTAAAATTTTAACAAAATTTTAGAATGAGTTTGTTACAGAATAGTTAATTTGTTTTAATTCTGTGTAATTTGTTTCACAAAATTTATGTAGTTTCTTTTACTAGGAAATAAAGTTGAATATATAAGGAACTCTAAAACTTCAATAGCAAAAAGTCAAATAGACCTCTTAAAAATGGACAATAGAGCTAAATAATCATTGGGCAAAAGGAGACATACAAATAGACAACAGGTACGTGAATAAAAGTTTGGACATCACTATGCAATAGGGAGATGCAGATCAAAGCGATAATGAGATGCCACTTCATTCCTATTACAATGACTAACAGCAAAAAGTCGCAAGTTAAAAATTGCTGGTCAGGATATGGAGAAAAGGGAATTATTGCACACTATTGGTAAGAATGCAAATTAGTACAAACACATTGGAAAACACTATAAAGATTCTTCAAAAAATAGAAATACAACTATCATATGATCCACCAATCTCAATCCTGGGTGTATATCCAAATGAAATGAAATCAGTATGTTGAAGATAGATCTGCATCTCATGTTCACTGAGCACTGTTTACAGAAATCAAGAAATAGAAACAAGTTAAGTGTCTATCAACTTAAAAAGAAAACATGATGCATACACACAATGGAATGCTATTCAGCCATAAATGAAATCCTGCCATGTGCAAAAAATGTGGATGGAGCTGAAGATCATCATGCTAAGTGAATTATGTCATGCACAGAAAGAAAAGTATCACACTAATCATTCAATTGTGGAATCTAAAAGAAAGAAAGAAAGAAAGAAAGAAAAACAACAGCAGCAAAGTTGATCTCATAAAACTAGAGAGTAAAATGTAAATAGAGGTTACCAGAGACTGGAGACAGTAGTAGGGTGGGGATAAGGAGAGGGACAAAGATCAAGCAAGAAGTTCTGGGGTGCTGTTAACATAGAATTATGACTGTGAAAAACAATTATGTACTATAAAAGGCCCTTACAGGAAAGAATTTTGAGAGTTTTCACCATGAAGAAACAAAGCAAGTTTGAGGAGATCAAGATGCTTAACCTCACTTAAACATTATTCAGTGCATACATGTATCAAACATGTACCCATTAATATATAATATTATGTTTAGTATTCTCAATCACTATAAACTTAACACATGAGAAAAATGAATGCCATTTTACTTATTTCATTAACAATGACATTTTCAGTAATTCATTGTAAATATTTATGTATAGAGGCTTCATTATAAGTGACAAACCATGTATGACATTCATATTGAGAAGGGGATTAATAATAAGGGAGAAAGGGCCAAGGATTTAGTTCAGTGGCCTAAGCACCTGCCTGGCAAGCGCAAGGTTGTTAAGTTTGATCCCCGGTACCAAAACAAAACATAATAGTAATAGTAATAAGGGAGAAAAATTCATTTTATTTGTCCATATTAGTCCTACCAATTAATTATTTTAGGAAACTTCTCAGCCTATAGTTACAAAAATAAGCTCAGAAGTCAGATTTTTCTAAGTTCAAGTTCCATCTCCTTTATTCATTTTGACCATGTGCTCTCAGAAAGCTACACCACTTATTCCCTTGCAAAGCAGGAATAATCATGGTACCTAAACACAAGCCATTGTGAAGATTAAAGGAAAAAATGCAGATAAAGCAGTTAGCATAGTTGCAGTCATCTGGCAATAACTTAACTGATGTTAGTAGCTGCTATGGTACTGTTGATAATGACACTGATATTGAAGTTGATACTGCCTTTTTTTTCTTGTACATTCAATTTTAATTGAAAGTTGTTGTAAATGTTTCTTGTAATGGTATTTTCCACCTATTAGTATACAATCAAACTCAGGACCTTGTGCTTGCCAGGCAAGTACTGTGCCATCCAATATACCTTTTTTTAAATTTTATTTTAAAGATAGTAAAATCCAACAGAACATAACAGAACAAAGTCAATCAAAACAAAGCAGTAGAACTGGTACAGAACTTCGAAGAAAGATAATGTGAATACAATAGCTACTATAGTATATCTTGTTATCTTCAGAAGAGCTGACCATTCCAACAGGTATAGTAGAATTGAACCAAAAACAAAACAGAATAAAACCAATAAAAACAGAAAATAAAATAAAGCAAAAAATAATAATGATAATGATCAGAGTAAAGCAAAACAGTGAGAACCATATTGGGCTTCGAAGACAAGACAGAAGAGAATCCCCCATATTTGCTACATTGCCTACTGTCATCTTCCAAAGAGATGCTCAGGTTGCCATCCTGAGGTCTGCAAAATCTACAAAACAATAACTAGCACTTAGTTGGTTAATGTTCCTTAGTTGCTATCAATTTAGCCAGACCTCCGAACCAGCAGGTTGCTTATGGGGGTGGGGGTTATCCTTGATTCCAAGCTCATGCGCCAGTGCCACTTGGGCCCAGTGGGGTGGGTCCAGGAAGGGCCCATTCTCGTTCTCCTCCAGGGGTGCATGCGGGTCGCCCATCCAATATGCTTTTAAAAATCAGTTAAAAAACTAGTTTTCTGATTAAATTTTTATTTTCAATTTTTTCACTTGTAAATGAAATCTGTGATGATTCTAACATAAAATCAAAACTAATATTTTGCTAAATGTTTGAAGGATAATACTAAATATTTATTTTACTTATTAAATACGAGTTTGCCTTGTTTACTGAAAAAAAAAGCAGTAAGTTTTATTTTTTTTAATTCTTAACAATTGTAATTGTTGGCTGAGGTCTGGGTTAGACCGTACCCAGCGTCCTCCAGGTTGCCAGGTAGCCACCGTGTGCTGAGTGGTGCAAGCTGAAGGCCTCCACAGCGAACACTAACTAGCTGTGCAGTGGCTGGAACCTTGCTCAGATCCTGGTAGGGCCCTGCCCGGTGCCCCCAAACAAACCAGGACCTTTGGCTCATGGCTTGGGTCCTGCTTGGGCCCCAACCAGCAACCCTCAGGTCACCAGGAAGCCACTGTGTGCTGAGTGGCATAAGGTGAAGGCCTTCACAGCAAACTCTACCTAGCTGTACAGCCTTAGTATGTTGTACGGAACCTGGTAGGGCCCCACCCAGATACCCCAAGCATCTTGGGAGCTTTGGGGTGCCATGTGACATGAGCTGAAGGCCTGCCCATTGTACTCCACCTACCGTTCAGCCTTGGTACACCACTCAGAACCTGGTAGGGCCCTGCCTAATAACCTTAAGCAGCCAGGGAAATTCTGTGAACCATGAGGGGTGCACTGAAGGTCCACCCAGCATACCCCACCATTTGGGGGAGCCTTTGAATGCCACTAGGGATCTAGTAAGGCCTGCCTAACATCCCACTCACCTGGGGAAACTCCCTACAGTATGGACAGCAATCTTTACCCAAGAAACAACTGAGAATTTGCATTCAGTTGCCCTAGGAGAATACAGGAAAATGACAAAATGAAGAGCAAAATGCAATCTCAAACCTCCAGCCTATCCCAAACAAGTCTATGAGACATGGACATAGAAGAAAATGTAAACCATAAACCTGAAATGATAGCAACTGAAGAAAAAAACAACTCCATGAAACTATAGAGACTCAGATCAGAAATAATCTCCCAGGTAAGGAAGAAATGATAAACATCATAAAAGAAATGCTGAACACATCTAAAGAAGACATAGTTTAAAAAATAGAGAAGCACAGCAAAGCAATGGAAACCTTGAATGAGCAATATAAGAAACAACTAGAATGCATGAAATAGATTCAAAGAGATATCCAGGAAATCAAAAATTTCATTGAAAGTGGGCAAAACTGCCTCAATGAATGTAAAGATAGACTTTCAGACCTAGAAGACAATATTGCAGCTAGTGAACAGGAAAGGAAAGATCTTTTAAAAATAGCAAGGAATCAGGAAATAACAATTCAACAATAACAAGATGATGCAAAGAAAAACAATATATGATTAATAGGTATAAATGAAAAGAAGGTGACAACACGAATTATATCAAAAGGCTATTTACAGAAATAATAGTTGAAAATATTCCAAACATGGGAAAGGAAACTGATATACAGAGAAAGCATATAGAACTCCAATTAGTCTTAACCAAAATAAATCTACATCCAGACATATAATAATTAACATCCTGGAAATTCAACATAAGAAGAGAATATTAAAAGTTGTTAGAGAAATGAAACTAATCACCTATAAAGGAAAGCCCATCAGAATCACAGCAGACTTCTCAACACAAAAAAGCAAGTCAAGAAGAGCAAGGAGTGAAGTATTTCAAATCATAAAGGAAAATGACTTCCAACCCAGGTAGATGTACCCTGCAAAACTATCCTTCAAAATTGATGGATAAATAAGATACTTCCATGATAAAGACAGTTGAAGAACTTCATGACCACCTAACCAACCCTGCAAAGAATACTGAAAGATTTTCTAGATAGACATAAAAATGGCTATGACTTCAAGAACACCAACAGAAAAAAAACACCAACCAGGGCAAACAATTAAACAGAGGGGAAAGATAAAGAACCAACAGCAGAAAGGTAACATGACAAAAAAAGGCCAATATATATCACTTATAACCATTAATATAAATGGCCTCAATACACCAATCAAAAGAAACAGACAGGCAGAATGGATCAAGAAACAGCATCCAATCGTATTCTGTACACAAGAAACCCATCTAACCCAAAAGGAAATTCATAGACTGAAAGTCAAAGGATGGAAAACAACACTTCACGCAGCAGGAACCCAAAAAAAAAGGAGGGGTAGCTATTCTGTTTGCAGGCAGTGTGAACTTCAAACCAAGAATGATCAAAAGAGATAAAGAAGGTCACTACATACTCATTAGGGGAAACTTGAGGAGGAAGAGATAACAATCTTAAATATATATGCACCAAATATGGGAGCACCCAGCTACATAAAACAAATATTAATAGAAGTGAAAACTCAAATAAGCAATAACACAATTTTAATGGGAGACCTGAACACCCCATTGACACAAAGAGACAGATCAACTAGGTAGAAAATCAGCAAAAAATGAAAGAACTGAATCAAACCTGTGAACAAATGGATTTAGTAGATGTGTACAGAATATTCCACCCAACAGCATCAGAATATACATTCTTCTCAGCTTCACATGGGACATTCTCTAAAATAGACTATATACTACCCCATAGAACATGCCTAATTAAATGCAAAAGATTGAAATCATCCTGTGCATATTAGCTGATCACAGTGCATAAAATTGGAAATTAATGACAAACAAAACTGCAAAAACTCCATAATACACAAAAATTAAATAATATACTCCTGAGTAATCAATGAGTCACAGAAGAAATTAAAGAAGAAATCAAACAATATCTACAAGCAAACAAAAATACAAATACAACTTACCAGAACCTGTGGGATGCAGTGAAAGCAGTCCTTAGAGGAAAATTTATTGCAGTGAATTCCCATATCAGGAAAATGGAATGCACACCAATAAACAACCTGATGCTACACATAAAACATCTAGGAAAAGAAGAGCAAGTCAAACCCAATGCCAAAAGAAGGGAGGAAATTATAAAGATCAGAGCAGAAATTAATGCAATAGAGACTAAGAAAACAATACAAAGAATTTAAAAATCTAAGAGTTGGTTCTTTGAAAAAATAAATAAAATTGATAAGCCACTAGCCAATCTTATTTTAAAAAGGAAAGAAAAAACTCAAATTTATGCAATAAGGGATGAAAAGGGTGAAATCACTACAGAACCTGTGGAAATATAGAAGATCATCAATACCTACTTCAAAAACCTTTATTCTCACAGGTTTGATAACACAGAAGAAGTGGACACATTCCTAGAAACATATGAATCACTGAAGCTGAATCAAGAAGATGTAAAACTGCTGAATAACCCAATTTCAGTTAATGAAATTGAAAATGTAATTAAAACCTTACCAACAAAA
>RJWM01010805.1:0-62011 GCA_004363535.1 Dasyprocta punctata
TGCAATGAGTCCCCAAGATTCTGGCGATCATCTGATAATTAGGGATTTCTAATGAGTTATAATTTCATTTGTGTAGATTACCATACACTTTTCATTTCCTAATTTTCTCCTGTCTTCCTATTAGTGAGAACACAGGTTGGTTATCTCATAGCTGTCTGTGTTGAACATATCCCCAAAAACATGTATTAGCTTATACTTCCTTGAAACATACTTCCCAAATCTTCTTGAAGTGAAATCCACGTCTGACTTTGGGGTCTATGGAAAATTCATGATTTTGGTGAGGATTTCAGAAAAGTGATTAATATACCAGTGTCTTCTTTCCTTTGATCTAATTTTGGAGCATGCACAATTTCTTGCTTTATGCTCCTCTTCAAATGGAAGAACAATGAAGGTATCAATGCTCCACTCATCCTCAAAACACTTCTCAAGTTCTTTTTAATGCAACCTTGTTTCATTTCTTTTTTTCTTAATTTTAATGCATTTTCACGAACAATGATAACATTTTACCAAATACAAATCGCATAAACATTAGCTACGATTTTACAGACCATTGATGACTACCAGCTGAAAAAATACTGTTTTCAGATTACCAGTTGGATATTTTTCACTCATCTTTTTGTTTAGTTCAAGGCATTTTAAAAGTTGTGCATGTTAGTAAATAGACTAATGGGTCGCCCTGTTACATTTTTTTTACAGACATATAATATATCTGATCCAAAATTACCATTTCCTACTTTCCTCTGCACACTCTCCAAATCCCCTTTCTCTTCTCTTATTTCTTCCTTTGTTCTAACTTCACGTCATCTTTTTTCTATATTGTATATGTGGGAGGTATCAGGACACTCTGTCAGAGTTTGGCTTATTTCATTGAACAGGATGATCACCAGTCCCAACCATTTTTTGCAAATGACACCATTTTTTCTGCTGTCTGGCAGAATAACAGCCTAATGTGTACATAGGCCACAACTTGTTGAACCATTCATTCATCTGGCAACACGCATTCTGACTGTATAATTTGTCTATTGTGCTCATGCAGGTGTCTATTGTAAGTTCATTTTAATTCTTTCAGCTAGGTACTGAGAAATATAGCTGGATCATATTGTATTATTATATTTGATTTTTAAAGAAATATATATACTAATTTCCATAGTGTCTATACTAACTCGCTTCTTGTGTAGGTCTCACAAGTGTAGGGACTTCCTAATGCATCAAGCCATTGTGCTGTAGGCAGAAGATTATAGAGTATACAACCTCTGTGGTTGCTTTTCTAGTGTTGGCAGCATTGTATGATGCCCTTTGTAAGTGCTGTATTCACAGTAATTGTATTGTTTATCACTGTTGTTGCTGTAGGGTGGATACCCAGGAACAGGTCCTTATCTTCCCAGTCACTTGTGCCTCCTCGAGGATTTTGTCTGGGTATTTCATCTCCACTATTCTTTGAATTAAAATATTCACCAAAGTTAGTGTGAGACTGGGTTGTACATGGGGCAAAGTGCACTGTATCCTAGTTGGATTGGGGTTGTAGATCAGCAGCGGATTTTCTATCCAAAATCCTGGAAATGTCACGGTCAATCTATAACACCAAGTGAAAAGAGCAGAATGAATAGCAGTAACTACAACAAAGAACAATGAGTCAAATATGACAGTGGAATAAAAGCCAAGAATCGAACTTGTGAGGAAAAGTGGGGGCAGAAAGGTGATTTGAAAAGATGACAAGATGATTAAAGTACAATTATTTGTGAGAGAAGAAAATGAGTAGAAGAAAGGAAAGCAAATGTTTGATTATTCAAACCGTTATAAGAGAAAAATCATAAGAATGGTAGGTAGAGAAAACCATAAAAATAAATAAGAAAGAATGAAATAATTTGGCTATTAGGAAAAGAATAAGAAGAGTAACAAAAAAAACTAAGAAAAAGAAAACCCATGTATGAACCAACTGGCAAGTAATAAAATAATCATAGAAAAAAATGAAAAAACTGTCTGCTGAGCTAATTGAATATGCAGAGAAAAGTGAACATTCACTATCTGCTGATACTCACTTTTTTCTTTATCCTCTTCAGCTACATTTCCCTTAAAGATGGCAAGGGATGGGATTGTTTTCCCCTTTTTTCTTTTGCATTGCTTTCCATGCTGCTGGAGTGGGTTCGGACCACAGTTTGTTGGAGTGACTCTCAGCTTCCTAGTTTACCAGTGCAAAATAGCAGAGAATGAGAAGTTCCATTAGCAGAAAGATTAGCTTGATGTCCTGCTGCAAATGGCTACCACCAAACTCTGCTTCATTTCTGGGTCTCAGGTACTCTTTGGGAAACCAATTCAGTGGACAGGACAACTACAGCGCCTGGGTACAGTAGTTCCAACAAGACCCACCAAAAAGCCTGATCCCCACTTGGAATCATGTGCATATGCTGCATCTCCTGACTTTCTTAGCTGACCACCCATGCTGCAAGTTTTAAAAAGAAAATGACCTCTACTCATTTCTGTACCTCTAACTTGAATTCCACTGCGTTCTTCAAGGGTCTTGCCTCACTAGCTCCTGGGTCCATACTGGAGCACAATGTAGCTGCTGGTCTGACAGAATGGCAGTGATTTCCAGGGAAAAGTACAATGTTAGGATTTATGTTTTGCAAAGCAACAAGATAAGTCATGACCTCCACAAGATGGAGTCACATCTATCACAGAACTAGGTTAATCAACTGTGTTCCTTCAAGAAATGGCAGGGTCCAGTGCTTCTCAAATGTCAGCCCACTCTATAACCCGCAGATCAGCTAAATTCAGACTGCCTTTTGGTTCAGGGTGAGTTTCCATTCTAGCTGTGTTCACTTTGCTTTTCTCTCTACCCTTTATATTACCCCTCCCCTCATCAGTGCCACCATACCACTGAGCTCAGTGCTCATATGCCAAGCGGTACCAAAGTCTTGGTGCTTATATGCTTGTTCCAGCACTCTGTTCTGATGCAGACTCTCTGGGTCTCTCTCTGAAGGCCTCTGACTGCTCAATACTTAATTTCAGTGCATTCCTTCACTCACTGACTTTGCCGAGAAGCTGTTCTTGAGATCTTCTGATTTCGGACCCTGGAGAAGCTGGAATGTACTTCTTACCTCTAATCTATCATCTTGACTCCTAAGTGTACCTTTTTTTTTTTTTCAGATCAAACGTTAAATAGAGCAGCTAGTTAAAAATCATATAGAAATTTATCAAACACATCAATACTTTAATATTTAATAATTCTTATTCTTATAAAAAATTTTAAACTCTACAAACATAATTCTAATTCTTTTCACCATATTTTTCTCTTTTTATCCTCCACTATAAACTTTCATGCTTAAAATATAGTACAGACCAAGTTTCAATCTGAGCAGTATAGTTTATTTAAGCAACCAAACACATACATAAATATTTCTATACAGAAACAGTATTATAGAATTAACTAATAGATTTTTAATCTGAACAAAACATGTCTTACTACCTCAGGGCACTTTATAATCTAAACATACGATGTTCTTTGAAATTTTAAACAAGATTTTTAAGTATGTAAGGCATGCAACAACTATTCCTTCTTCGCAATCATAGTAATTAATATCCTACAATTTCACTTTAAGTACAGTCAATGGATAAACTATCAAAAGTTTTAAACAGATAAGTAGTATAAACAAATTTAAAGACAGTCTTCTTAATTTTCTTTAAACATTTAACACTAGCCACCAATTCCTCTTTCTTTTCTCTTTTTCTCAGTTATTGACAACTGTCTTATTTTCAGCATACTTCAACTGTCTTATTTTCATTCATTTCCTGCAGAATATTGTTACCCATTTCTATTTCACTCCACATTTTAGCATCATTAAGATTTATATGTAAGTCTTTGTTTAGTCACCTATGATCGTGGTTATAGAAAGTTGGGAGTGAGCAGACAAGATGGAGATTTGAAAGAGAAGGACATTGAGTTTGGTAGTAAAGCTAATTCTGAAGGAGTACACTTTTTAAAAAAAGATTCTTCTTTTGATTAAAAATAAATGAGTTAAACTCAGCTATTTAGAAACTGAGAGAAGGGAATATATCAAAAACTTTCCATTGACTGATAAAGTATCTTGGGTCACCTGCTTAAAATGTTGATTTCAGGAAGATGAGAAAAGTCAAAAGATGAATTTTATAAGATGCTTACATTTTGTAAAGTCCTATCACTGTTATCAATATATCATCTTTATTTTAATATTTAAATTTGCTTTTAATTAACAGATGATAATTGTACATATTTGTCGGGCTGCAAAAAGTTAACTCTCATTGCAAAATAACCTTGCAAGTTATGTACAGATCAAGATGTCTAATAAATCAAACCATTTAATATGCATTAGGTAAAGTATTTTATTAATAATATTAATTATTGCTACTAGCACATAGTTTGGAGGGTTACTAATCAATAGATATTCATTAATCTGAAATAAAAAGTCCTAACATTAATCCATTTTAGATTCATGCTGCTTTTGACAATCAAATAATTAGAATGAAATTTAACTTTTATGAGTGAATCAGAATTACATCCACAGGGTTTTCTTCAAATGAACTACAAGTGCCTAACTTTAAATGAAAAATAAGTTTTTCAACCTATGTGATAAACCTTAAGGAACAAACTATAGTTAAGCCTACCATATTGTTGGCCCACAAAGAAAGAATATGTGTTTTTCTCCATGGAATATAAGGTTCCTGGATATTTCATCTTTACTTATTCAATAAAATTAGCAATATATCTTTTTTTTTTTTTTTTTTTGTACTGTGGATCGAACTTACAACCTCGCACCTGCCAGGCAGGCACTTAGGCCACTGTCCCAAATCCCCAGCCCTACCAATGTATCTTTTTTCGATGTTTTTAGAATGCTTAATAGAGATTTTTATGCACCAGTTTTTAGTGAAGGGGAATAATGGAGGCATCGTATGAACAGCATGACCTTTATCTTGCAAACAGAATTCTGTTGCAGACAACCCTATAGAGGATGCTGAAAAGACATAGATAACTGAATCTTATAATAAAATCTATTACAGTTCTTAAATTTTTTACTAGTAAGAACAATTTCTGCCTCACTTTCTGATTGACACCTCTCATAAAATATGGTTTCTAACTTTCACACACAAACATGGGCAGTGATGACACTCAGGAACCTAGATGAGCTAATGAAAACTTCTTTTTTTAACAGTGCATTTGCACATTCAGGATCTCTGAACTTAGGTGAAGAGTAGAAAGATTTGGTTTTAGAAACCAACCCACATAATTTCTTTTCAATTCAAATGCTTTCTTTTGGCTAAGGTTATTTATAAAACTAGAAATACCAGAGTGTATTATTACTTTTCATAGGTCAAATCCATTGTATGAGAATTTGCCTATATGATGTGTGATCATGAAGAGCTTGAATGGATATTTCATCTATCTATCGATCTATCTATCTATCTATCTATCTACCTATCTATCTACCTATCTCTATCTATCTATCTATCTATCTATCTAACTATATATATAACATATCAAGAAATACTATATGTTCTTTAATTTTTCCTGACTTTTGAAAATACAAAAATCATTCTTATTCCATTAGCTGTATAAAATTCAGCTACTAGACTGAATTTATTCTGTGGATCATAGTTTATTAAACATTATTCTAGTCACCAGTAAGTGAGCCTAATCTTAGAGATTCAGCCACAGTTTTAGGACGTAGAAACTTGTAAGATCTAATAATTCCAGAAGTTTTTGGATAAGAGGGCATTTATATGTGGCTATCAAAAAAAATAAAGATGATAATCCAGTTAGAAGTCAAGTAAACGGTAATGGTGTCAAGTTGGAATTTATCTTCAAGAGACTGTTGCAATGCAAATGTATCTTATTTACTTAGAGCGCATGTTTTTGTAGGAAATCTAGTTCCCTGCATCTGACATCACTGCTCTCACTTCCAGTATGGAATTTATTTAAAAAGTGAACAGTCATAGCCGGGCATGATGGTGCACCCCTATAATCCCAGCACTCGGGAGGCTGAGGCAGAAGGATCATTGTGAGTTCGAGACCAGCCTGGACTACAAAGTGAGTTCAAGGCCAACCTGAACTGCATAGTGAGACCCTGTCTCAAAAAATAGGGCTGGGGATTTAGCTCAGTGGCATAGCAAAAAAAAAAAAAAAAAAAAAACAGTCCGCTTAAAGAGTGCACAGGAAACAAAAACTTTCTGCTTTCCGTCACTTTCACTACATGTAATAATCATCTTACAATTTTCCCTCAGCTTTCAAAACTCAAGTTGATGTCACCTCTGATATCCTCGTCATTTCTTTTCTTAATAAAATGAACTTATCAACACTTTTCCCTTTAAATTACCTAAAAATTTTTTACCCATCTTAACAGATGTTATCACAGTTTGCCGTGAAACAGAGTTGTTGACTTATTATCTTTAAACTCTTTATAGATTGGAGGAGTTAAAACTGATCTTAGTATTCTCACCAGGGTCTTCAAGAGGGCACTTCAGCTTTAACTGCTATTATTTTAACATTTTTTTTTATGTCAGATGAAACCTGTAGGATGAATTGCAAAATATTTCCAGGTTCTTCACTATTAACATTGAAGATCAGTACTTGGCTTTTTTTTCTATTGTAAAGTGAACATTACCTTACACATAATAGTAATAATTAATAGGATACAAAGTTTTTTTCAATTGTATTAAATATTTCCCGTTAATGAAGACATTCATTGTTAAGAAAAACATACTCTGGTATCCTGCTGGAGTAATGTTTTATCTACAAATATATTTTTTAATACAGAAGAACAGCCTGCTGATATCTTCACATATAGCCATCACTGTGTGTCATTGTGTGTAACTGTTTTATAATGAGATGATCTGAACTGAAAGACTTTTTAAATTTTTGTTTGTTTGTTTGTTTTTGTTTTTGTTTTGCGGCACCAGGGATTGAACTCACAACCTTGCGCCTGTCAGACAGGCGCTTCAGTCACTGAGCCAAACTCTCGGCCCTTCTTTTTAAAATTTTAAGGCACATATTCATGAAATAATATTCGGCATATTCATCTATTTTAGTAATAGTAGAAATAGATAACATGTAGCAATATGTTATCTCACCTGTATCCCCCAGGGTAAACACACACACACACACACACACACACACATGCACACATACACACATGCTTAAGTAGATAATATAAGTTTGTGTTATTAGACCTTATGTACCTGTTTACATACAGAGACAGCTGATGAAAACTAATCATAATAATTCTAATAACTCACAATTGTTAAATTCTTACTTTTTGCCAGATATCATGCTAACTAACCAAGCTATTTGCATTTTCTTATCATCAATCTTTTTGATGAAATATGGCTTCATAATAATTCATCACTATCAAGAATTAATTTACCTGAAATATTTTCCTGGTTGTACAGCATGATATGTAACCCAGCATGAAAATAATCAGCCATGACTACCTGTACATAAAAATTAATCAAATGCAGATGAAAATGAACTTGATAGGGCTTTTGTAATAGTCGAATCTTAACTTACAAAGGCATGAAGTATATGTACATTGCTATAAACAAATGCTTATGATTTCATGTTTATAAACATATTTCAACCCCAAATAATCATGTAGTTAGCAAGCATACTAAATATGACCACAAAATACAATGAATGTTTACATTTTTTAAAATATTATAAATAAAGACACGTTGCCATAAATTCCCCCTCAAAATACTCCCCTTTGCTTAAGACAGTTTATTTTATAATTCCTGCCACTTTCTGAAACAGTTCTGGAAGCTCTTTTACACAAGTGATTTTAGTTGCGCTGTCACAGTTGCCTTGACATTTAGAATAGATTTAAATGTTGACATTCATGGTCGTTTTGACTTTGGGAATGATCTAAGTGACCCACTGTGCTAGGTCCAGTGCATAAGGTGAACGAGGACACACAATAGAAGCCTTCTCAATCTGCTTATCCCACTGAATGGCACTCGGCCGCCGCGTTCACCATGTTGTTGAACACACTTCTAAAGACACAAAAGAGGACATCTAGAACTGCTTCAGAAAGTTGCAAGAAGGATGACATAGGTATGTTTGAGGGGGATTAATGGCAGTGTGTCTCTTACTGTAATAAAATTTATTTATTTAAATACACTGCATGATTTGAGTTACTTATGTAAAAACTCAGATTTCTGTACCCAATGAATATACTGATTCTAGCCAGGCACAGTGACACGTACCTGTAATCCCAGCACTCAGAAGACTGAGGTAAGAGGATTGGAAGGAGTTCAAGGCCAGCCTGGGCTATTCAGTGAGTTCAGGACCAGCCTTAACTACAAGAGACCCTGTCTCATTAAAAACATAAATATATAAAGCACAAAGTGTACCTAAAATCACCAAGTCATCTCAGTGCCCAAAATCCATAATCCAAGTCTGAAAAATAGGACATACTTGTAAATTTTCATTCAAAGAATGCCAAACATATCAAAATTCATAGCCTCCAAGACAGCAATTCTATGATTTTATATAGATTTTAAAGGTATTCTGCATGGGAATATCTTTTTCGTTTCTGATCTAATATCACATAGACAATTTAGAGTTACTGCAGTGCACTTTCTATATTTTTAAACTTTCTGTAGTTGGCACAGAGTTTTTTCATCTCTTCTTTGTATTACAGTTCCTTTAATTTAGAATTGAACATGAAGACTGAAAGCCATTTCCACCCATAGACATAGTTTTGTGTTTCTGTTTTTCTTTTATTTAAAATAATTTTTCCTATTCATTGTTAATTGAACCAACTAGTAAAGTGTTTGCATATGAAAGTCTGAATTTATTGCTTCTCTTAAAAGATATGGGATAATCTGGTAATGCTGAACCTGTAATGGTAAAGGGCAACAGTTTCTGAATAGAGTCCAACTGCTTTAATCACAGCCTAGCCTCTGAGTGCATGAGAGTTTGGGAAGGTCATTTTTATCTAAATCATAACACAGCTCTGTACCAAGCATTTGCCATGGGACTTTGCCTGCTGGCTGCTATTTTTGTGGACAAGCATGGGAGAAGACAGGGAAGTACAAACAGACGGTTAAAAACTGACAAGGCATTCATCTGTAGTGACAATACTTCATTATTATGTTCAACCCTTTAGGTCAAATAGTGTAGGTAGAATTTTAATGTCAAGTCACACATTTGTGGGTATTCTGATCATGAAAAAATTTCAAGTCTAATTTGTTTAAAAATCTCAAAAGGATAAACTTCTTGATGTTTAAAAGTCTGATTTTTAAGTCATTAAATTTCTTTAAAGTGCAATATTGTTTTAAAAATCATCCCTTAAAAATGAATAAAGCTTTCAGCATTTCCAACTGATTCCATATCTATTTATCTATCTTTAAAAAAATTCTCAGACAAAGAATATTATAGATGTGGAACTGGCAGGAAAATCATGATTCAAGCAATGAAAAATAATAAAATGTCCTTTGACCTCTGAGACAGGCTGAGCAGGTGATAGTCAGGGTTTTTGCTGTAGTATTTAAAAAGTTCAAGACCTTTTTTGTTGTTAGTCACAATTTATACATATACCCTAGTTTATGTACACAAATGTGTGTATTTACAAGTATGTTTATGCATATACATATGTGTGTTGCTAAACAGTGCTTATTAATTATCTAGCTTGTGGTTTTTATTCATCTCTTTACATAACATTAAAGACATTTTCGTAAGGAAATAAGTGAATAAATAAACTGACAACTCAGCCATAAATGATTTTATAACCTGAAATTTGTAAGCTATTTTGGGGTCCCTCATTTTTACTCCTTGTAGATAGGCTTAATCTATACCCTTTCCCAGAATCTTACCCAAAAGCCAAGGACCTCACAAATTCACCAGTAAATCCAGATTGGGCAGTTCACAAAAATCAAGTCATTTACCCCTTTGGTTTTTGGGAGTGCATGTTTGGGATAAAAATCCTGTTGACCTTCTGCAATTTTAATCCTAGTTTTGCTTAATTTTTCTTATATCACAAAGTAGATGCTATTTTCTGTGAGTCATTGAATTATCTCAACAAAATGACTCCCTCAACAGTAGTCTTTCTTTTCTCCTACTCACACTCTCTGTACAGAGTACTTAACCTTACCATAGGGGTTGATAAAAGTTTCTGTTTTTGTAAACTAAATATGCTTTAGAGACATAAAAATGTCATGTTTTCCTAAAATGATCATTATAAAACACATTATTTCTGAACTTAAATCAGTACTATTGTCTAATTTTTTGTATTTATTTAGTATTTCTAAATATTATGACTTCCTTAAATTTAAAATGGATAACTATACTAGGCCTTGTCCACATTCGAAGTGTAACTAGATGAAAATGTACATTTTTATCTATTAATATTTTATTCAACTAACTGATCTGTAGGAAACTAAAATATTATTTATTTAAATTCATTTGATTTTATTGATGAATTTATTGTCATTTTAATGGAAATAAATAGGAGAATATAAATGCATATTATCTCCAATGAATTTGTTAGTAGCTAATAATTAAAGCCTTAATATTAGAAAATTGGATAATTTTTCATAGAACAAATATTTTAATTAAAGAATAATTATTTTCCTCATTACTTTTTAAATTCCTATGCATAATCATCATTATTCTATATAATACAAATAAAGGGATGGGTCAGAGAAAATTTCCTGAAGTTATATGGCAAAGAGCTACCATTTACTATTTGCTATTATATTATTTACTATCATATCATATGTTTGTCTATTCATACTCTTGCCTTAAAATAAATTTTGAAAAGGAAAATATTAAAAACATAAAGGCCAGATGGACAGTGTCACATAACTCTGATTATTTACAATGAGAAAACCTCTGGAAACTCAAAGAATGTATTGAAATAAGTTTTCATGTTGCAAAAAAACCTAATAATTTAAGTCGCATTTCAGTACAACTTTTATTTATTTATTTATTTATTTTATTTATTTATTTATTTATTTATTTTTTTGTGGCACCAGAGATCGAACTCACAACCTTGCACCTTCTAGGCAGGTGCTTAAGCCTCTGAGCCAAACTCCTGACCCTAATTTTTTGAGACAGGGTTACACTATGTAATTCAGGCCGGCCTTGTGCTCAGGCTGTAACCCAAACCGGTCTCGAACTTAAATCGCGCCTCCTACCTCAGTCTCCCGAGTGCTTCAGTATAACTTTTAATATTTGCAAAGTTCTATAAACTCACAGACATATGTTGTTCCCTCATGGAGGAATGCTGCTATCTAAATTCAAACAACAGTGACACAAAACAGAAACAAAATGAAATGAAACAAAACCATATAGCATGTTTTTCCAAGTCTTTCTCAATGACCACCAGCAACTGCACAGTCCTAGAACTTACCTTTTTCATTTCTTGGACATCCACTGCCTTCGTTTGTGAAAAATATGAAAAAATTCAATGCTCTTAAAATCTTAGGAAAGCCTTCTCCCTAGATTTCGACACTGATTATCTCTCAGTCTTCTCCTGTTCTCTTATAATTTTCATTACTTTAGAAGAGCAAAAGATACACTGTAGTATAGCAAAACAGAACTAACCTCAGAGGGCAAGATAATGCAAAGATTAAGTAGACGGGGCCAGAACGTTTAGCAGAGACGAAAGGAAAGCCTGGTGGTGCTCTCAGTTAAAGAGACTCAAAACTTGGGTCATGACAAATGTAGAGTTAACTATAAATTTTGAAGACAGTGAGGATCTAGGTTTGAATCTTACCCTGCAATAGATTATCTTTGTTACCTCGGAAAATGTAGATAGTATCTTGAACCTGTGTTTACCTGTTGTAAAGTTTTTGAAAAAAATCCACTGATTGCTTTTAAACAGATCAAATGAGATGATGTGGCTAAAATGTTTACAGCGTGCCTTGTACTAAACACTCAATATAGGAATGTGTTTTTGAGATGTGAAATCTGAGTTCAGGGAATTAAAACCATAGAACAAATACAAACCTGTAGTTTCAGTGTGTAAGAGTTAATGTGAGGCACTTTTGAAGAAAGTTTTCCAAAGGAAACTTGTGCCCCTGTAGAGAGCGCTTCTTCATCCTGCAAGGCTACAATCTCACTAAAGTGTATTCATGTGCCTTAGAAAAAGGAGTCAATTACAAAACTAGTAGAATAGGATAAATACAAAGGTAACAGCTAACATTTTCAATAACTACTTTATCCATGAAACACCCTTAGTATCATTCATAGAACTACTGAGATATATAAATGAAATATTTTTATCTTTATAATATTTAGAGAAAGTATTTTATGTGTATAATTGAACTACCCATAAAATTGTTAAACCAATATTTAGCCATCAAATATATTATAAATAGCTCTGTGTTTATACACATTCTCTCTGGGGAGAAAATGGAGTTATTAACTTTTTGTTGATAATCAGTGTTCTCCCAAATGTTTTTCTTATAAAAATGTTAAAGTAATGTGGGTGGGTAGATGGTTAAAAAAAGCACTGCTTTATACCAACACATATAACTATGTGATTTATATAATAAATGCAACCACAGCAGCAGTATATTTTCTGGATGTTAATGGCTTGAAATTCCTTTCAGTAGCAGCATTAATCAGTCAAGGATGGGTTATTTTATGGTCTTTAATGGACCTTGTTGATAGATGGAGATTTTGTTTACAGATTATTCTTCATTGAACTGCCATACATTGCAAGCTATGATTCTTAAGAGATGTTCTCAAAATACAAATTGTACTGCTAAGAAATCTGTTTACAGCTAAATTAAATTAGATAGCTGCATTCTTTATGAAGCATAGGTAATGGAGCAGTATGCTACAAATGCCTTTTCTTGAGACATTTAGTGGAGAATGTCTTAAGCATACAGTTTTTCCCTAAGAAATATTTCTCTGCTTGCTACAAGTTTATGAGCCTGCTTGCTGTTTCTCCTGAGTAATTTATGAAGAATACCTAACATTTGAAATTTATTTTACAATGTTTGACTATTGTAATGAATATCTACCTTCAGGTTAGATATTGCCAACAATTTATATTTTTCTAAAAAATGAGCAAAAACAATAGTGCCCATTTATATTTTCTGAATGTTTTAATGTTCAATATACTCAGATTTCAGTTTAATAATTGCTTCAGTCAATGTTTGTTTCACACAAAATTGTTTATTTTACCTTTCAGGGTAACATTATTCATGAACTTGTAATACATGATTATCATTCATCTTGCTTAAAATATTTTGTTCACAAAAATTGTATAGATTTACAACAGAGTCTAAAAGTTTGTGTATTGTTATATGGCTTCTGGATAGATTTTTTCATAATATGATTAAATTCTGAAATGGCTACCTTGGTCCGGGAATATTATCCAGCAGTATAAGTACCTGCCTGGCAAGTGGAAGGTCCTGAGTTCGATTTCAAGTACTTCCATTTAGCTCCACTATACTAAACAGGATGTCTTTAATTTAATTCCTGTAAGAGTTGAATTTTTAAGAAAATTTAAATTTCTATCTTTCAAAAAGATATCACGTAACTAGATGATGTCACTTTACTTGACTGCTGTCCTATTATTTTGAGTGAATAAAAGGCCTGCTTGTCTTTTTAGCTCTACAACTTTAACAGTTTTGTAAAATAAATATATTTCAAGCTAACTTTTTCATTTAAAAAAATATTTGTGCAAGTTTTTTCAAAAAACCAAAAATGATTTAGAGAAAACCTATTCAAATAGACAAATGAAAAATAAAGTTATGATGATCAGTAAGTAATGTTTTGACTCAGAGTAGACCCCTTGTAACACATTTTCCCTCTACACCTAACTCTCTGGGAAGATTCATGGCCCTACACAGTGAAAAATAAATAAATAAAATCTCAAATACTCAAGAGCCTGAGGCTTCATTGTTTGAGATTATCTCAGGAAACATAACAAGACACCATCTCAAAAATAAATAAATAAAACTATTGATTTATTAAATGCAAACATTTAAATTACTCATTTTTTTGCAAATATTCTTGGCATTATTTTTGCATTTTATACCCTTTCATGTCTTAATAAATCTTTTTTGGTAGCTCATCTTGGTGTAGTAGTTTTTTGAATTCATTGGTTTTTAATAGATATTTGAAAGTATTCACCATTTGTCCTTAGGGTGACTACATTGAGAAATTATGCATTGAAAATGTTAAACTAGTTACACTCTATGAACCAGAACATAGGGTTTTTAAAGACTGTTCATCCATATCTCTATTTCACTTTTATCTTTCCCTTTGGAGTTTCTTTTTAACTTATAAATTTATTTTAACTGGCGCATAAAATCTCATGCTTTTGGTTGGATGTGATGGCACACAGCAGTAATCCCAGTACTCTGGGAGTCTGAAACAGAAGGATTAAAAGTTCTGGCCCCGCTTGGCCCTCTTCACAATTTAGGAAAACCAAGTCTCAAAATAAAAATTAAATGAATAAATAAAGAGGAAAAAAATCTGAGGATGTAACACAATGCGAAGCCCTGGATCTGATCGCCTGTACCATATAAAAACAAACTGCACACATTAGTAGGATATCAGGTAACCTTATGGTGTATTGGAATTCTGTCCTCTCGGACTTTTATGGCTTCTAAGTAACTTCCTTTGCCTTTTTATTATTTTGCATCAATCTAGTTGTGTTTCTTTTTGTGTACTTTCTGAACAAGTCTAATCTTATTTCCGTACTTGCCTGATTTCATTACCCCGACTACTCATTCACAAGCTTGGGTTACTTATTACAGATTCTATTTGAGAGCAATCCTGGTTTTTCGGGCCCAGGTCTAAATTCTAGCTTTTCCTATGATCTTGGTCTTATACCATTTTTCTACACATCTTATGCAATATGTAGAGTAAAAGCTAACTTTTAATTTTTTTAATTTTCTGTGTTTCTTTCTGGTAACGAGGGGGACACAGACAAGTAAGAGCATTTGTAAACAGTATATGAGCACTTTCCAAAAGAATTATAATTATTCTACTATATCTCCAAATTGAAAACGTATTTTGTTCTCTGTGAAAGTTTTCTGGTTACTCTCTGGCAGCAGTTTTCACCTCTCAGGAATTCAAATCCTTACCACTGTTCTTGCCCACAGCTATGATACATTAAAAATGAGAATTGAAAACCATGGATTCTTTCCATGGCTGCTCCCCTACTCCTATCTAGCTGCAGTGATATACCCTGACTTTCAGACTGTCCATGAAAACAGACAGAATGCAAACCTAGCACCCTGACTTATTTAGCTACTGTCTGTGGTCTGGTTTCTAACTCATCAGAGCTGGTAGTCACTAGTTTCCAGGGGCCATAGATTAAAAAAAAAAAAAAAAAAAAGTACTGATTGTATGTAACTCCTACTTATTCATTCCTGTGATAAAACCAAGCTGAGTTTCAACTTGAAAGAAGCTTTACATCCAGAGCCCTAACTTTCCTCCTGTCACTAAAGGACTGACGTCTCTTACTAATTTCTGGAAGCTGATGGGTTATACTGATCTCCACTCCACCAGATAATGTACCTCTTAAAACCAGGGATTACCATAATCTCACCACCTAGCAAAGGCCTAGAACATAGTAGGAACTCAGTTATGCTATTGTAAATGAAAGGACCATATTTTCTCCACTATAAAAACTACAAAGTAAATAGAACTATAGATACATCATTTTCCTTAACTTGTCTACATTTTTTTCAAGAAATTTTAAGGATTCATTTTCTTTCTCTCCCTCTCACCCAATTTATAGTGAAACAGTGATAACTGTTCTTTTTAAAATGAAAATTTTAGGACCTGCAAGAGCATAATCAAATACTACAAAACTGGGTCTAATTTTCCTGAAAATTATCCTTAAAGGAAAAACTGGAGGTAATTTCTTTTCTGACTTGATTTAACAACCTGTCTTCCCTTCACGGGACAGGACTATCTGCACAAATCTATTGAGCTTCCCAGATACCATCAGATTAACTCACTTATGCCTTCGAGGCAGAAGATGAAGTATCTATTTTTCAAATCTCAAGTGCCCTACCCGCAGGAAAGCAATATTAGTTTTCATTTAATGAGCTTTAGCACATGAACAATTAAGAAGACATAAATGAATGAGACTAATCAGCAAAAAGCAAGAGCTTGCCTCTGGGAAGCTGCTGAAGTTGATTACGGCTCTTATCTGTGGTGTTATCTAGGAAGTTAATAGTGTCAGTTGGTGAGAAAGCCCTGACTAGTAATTGTATAGCTTTGGTATCCTCATGCTTCAATATTTCTTTTTGAAAATACACATTGCTGGGAGGACTGATTATGCTGCTAAAAAGAGAATGAAGCTATTGCTTGACTGACAAGCTGCTAAGGACGGCAAATAAAAATATTAAAGAGTTCACTTTTAGTCTGGCTATCAACAGCTTTTCTGAGGGTTAGTTTTGATCACTGTGCGAAATCTTATTTAAAGGTAGGTGGTAAGCTGTTTAATGAAGTGAAACTTGATTGGAATTTTTCTTCAAAACTTTAATGAAGAGTAAGTTTTAAAATATTCAGTTCCCTAAAAAAGGGTGGGGGGGGATTTGATCACTTTTTTGTTAAGAAATGATAATTTAGTGTAATTGCTATTTTGGAAAACCAAAATAAGGTTTTCCAGTTCTTCACTTTGGTCTCTTAATTGTTCATTAAATTGTTCATTAAATTGCACAATTTAAGAGATTCAGAATGCAGATGAGAAATTAGATGAATGAATTGTGGTAAAGAAAAGAGAAGCAAAATATAAAGAAAATATCTGAGGAATAGAAAACGACATGTACTAAAGAGGAATAGAGATAAAACACACACTTGTGAAGAAAAAAATCAGATTAGCATTAAAGAAAAGACATGCAATGATCTTACTGTGTATAATATGTTACTCATGATGATAGGTTTACAGTATAGTTTGATCAGTTGCAGTAGTCAGTTTTCCATCTGTTAATGTGACAGAACACTTTAGGGTAATAGCTAAAAGGAGGACCTGCTCATTTTATCTCATAGTTTCAGAGGTTTCCATCCGTGGTCTGCTGGCTCCACTGCGGTATGCCAGTGGCAATACAAAAACATGTTGAAAAGGGATGGAAGAAGCTAATCTCTTCATGGTAGCCAGGAAACACATGGAGACAATAGGAAAGAACCTGAACTACCTTCTTTCCTCTTTTTGTTGTTGTTGTTGTTGCTTGCTTGTTCCATCTCAGCCTGCAACTCATTGAGGGAGTGCTACCCACATTCTGGGCAGGTGTGCCACTTCAGCTTCTGCTTTCCATGCTAAACCTGTTAGGGAAAACCCTCACAGACACAACCAAAGTGTGCTTTCTTAATATCCTAGGCATTTCTCAATCCAGTGAGGTTGACAATCAAAATTAATCGTCATATCAATGTTGTAAAATTTGTAAAACTTCTTCATGTACTCAATTTTGAGACAATATAATCAAGAATGTTTATAATTCTTTTTAACAGAAGAAATCCTCTTAATAAAAAAATAATTTCTTCTGGGATAGCAAAATGATTGCTATACCCTGCAGTTATCAGTGAAACTTTTTCCTCTTTGAATTTTTTTAAATTTTTTTAGTTGTTTGAATGTATATCTTAAAGGATCATACAGAATAATTCCAGCTTCATATCAAATATTTCCCTTTTGACCTTTTATTTCAATCTTAATTTAAAGTGACAAATTTAAAGTCAATGCTTATATTTAGGATACAGTTTCTTGTGTATCATTTTCACCTCAAGTAAACAGTTGGCGCTAAATAGTTCTACATTTGAAGGGTAATTGTGCAGGTGTTGAATATATTTTAAGAGTCTATTTTCGCACATTTTCACTGTAAGAGTAAAAAACAAAATCAATTCCTTTTCCTCCCGGGCTTGTAAATGAGGTTTTAATTTAAGTCATTGATGTGGTTGATTAAACTCTGGACTTTTTTTGGTAGAATTCAAAATTGATTATCTCACCCACCCACTGTGTGTTTGGATGTGAGATTTGTATGTTGGGTATATCAGACCTATATTTCTGCATCTGCTTTCCTATTTTTAGATTAACTAATGAAAGTGTTTATCAGTTACATCCTTTAGTAATATATATTCTCCTCATGTTAGTATTTTCTACATGGCCAATTCTGCTCTTGCTTTGAGGTATTTTTAGTTTTGACCTGAATAAAGAAAGGTGATACATACACATCTCCTATTTAGTAAGGTAAAACAGAAGAAAAAACATTTATCCAAGTAGCACAAGTAAAAGTTAACAAAGAAGCTATTAAAAAATATTTCTAGTGCTTTATGTAATATTGTATACATGATATTCATTTAATCAAATTTAAAAATTGAGTACATCAAATGTTTCATGCCAGACATTTTCATTTGTTTTGGTCTGTTTGATCTCTAAAATATATGGTTTTCTTTCTATGGAGTATATAGGATTGCATGTCACTACAGTAAATAATAAATAATTCATATTACTACATAAATATCACTATAGCATATTACTACAGTAAATAATAAAAAAATCAAGAAAGTATAGGAAAAAGTATGCAATAGATTCTGCAGTACAAATGATTTTTTTTTCCTTATTTGGTTGATATCATTTCATTTAATTTTTATTTAAATAGTAATTAGAAATGCATGCTCTTTTGTGAGTATACGTGTATTATTCATGACACTAATCATGATAAAATGAATATACTTATTTATGACAAGCATAATGGTGTCTTATGATCTGATAGGCATGTAAGTTCCTCATTTCACATCTAATGTCACTGCAGGTATATTTTTTACTAATTACAGGTTCAGTGAAATAATCAGATGATCAAAAGGAATTGAAAAATATTTATGAAAGTAAAGTATTGTTCTATGGGTTTGAAATGAGGAAAATAAATTTATTCATTTATTTATTTTTGCAAAGGTGCAAATAAAACACAGGCACCTCACACAAGCTAGTCAAACACTCTTCTCCTGAGCTGCATGCCCCAGCTGAAGAGAACCCTTTTACAAAACATTAATAAATGCTCTAGCGAAATACATGAACAAGCAGTTGAAAAATACTCTAATAAGATTATTTGTCATTATCAATATTACGTGCTTTAGTTCTTCATAGTCATCAAATAGTCTGTGTATGTAGGTTTATACTTTTAATTTTGAGATCAAATTTATCTTACATGTCATGCACATATATCTACTTATTGAACAAATGACAAGATTCAGATGAAGTGAAGACCATAAATGGCATTATTTGAATTACTTGAATATGAGAAAGATTACTCTAATTTAAAGCATGGTGGTCATTAGAAAGTGACAAAAATGTAATTAGTAAGGAATTTTTGGCTCTTTGAATTGTAAAACAATATTTATTAGGCTTAGTTGTATCATTTATATAACTATGAAAATAGCATATTTTAAGAGAAGTTGGAATAAAATTTAACTGTTTTGTCATTCCTGATTAATATCTATATATTGAAGTCCACTTATACTAAAATTAGACGTTGGATTTCATAATAATCTCTTAGGATCTGCTTTTAATAGGGAAGACATATTTTTCTTTAAAAACTCATGTTAAGACACTTCATGGATGTAAGTAGATTATAGTAAGTCTTTTGGAGGGATTTCTGTGGTAGTTAAATTTTTTTGCTGTAATTGGACATCTCAAGACTGGTACATTTTAATATTGACATGTGAATCATTTGACATTATCTTGTACAAATTTGTCTATTTCTGAGATAATTTAGGTGCACTACTTAAAGTGTACTGGAATTCATTCCAGTGACATATTTTATTAACTTATTTTCAAAACGATTGAAGATAATAGGAAAAAATAATTTAGATGACCAAATTATGGCAGTGAAGTTGATTATCAAACTGTTTCAAAGTCAACTTGGTGTCAGAATATAAAGTCAATAATGACAAGAAATTTTTCCAAAATTGTAGACAAAATGGGCACATTGTACATGCGTTAGATGAATGAAACCATGAATTTAAATTAACTTTGAAGATACATTTAACTCTAGGCTTTCACAAGCATTTAAGTTTTGGTCTGGAGGTGTTACTCAATGATAAAGCACTTGCTAAGCATGCACAAGGCCTGAAATTTCATATCCAGCATAGCATCAAAAAATAAGTTATAAAGCTTTTATTTAAATTACATTATCCAGGTGTTTGTATTCATTTTTCTGATTCAAACATCAAGATGTATTGATACTATATGAAGAGATCAGGTCAACTGATAACAGAAATTCAGGAGTCTTAGTGACCAATGAACTCACACTTTATATTGTATCTTTCATTATTGGAACTATTTTTTTGTCTTCTGAGGCACAAAGAATAGAAAACAACTAATCAGTTCATTTCAAATACTTTAATAAATGACTCTTTAATGACATTCTTCCCAAAGAGGGAGCAACAAAAAATAAAACAATTTTACATCTATTTCTTAAATATGTTGCTTTCTGTATTATGATCAATGTTCTACAAATGTCACTCTCCCTTTTCTTATCCTACATGTTCATGATTTATATGAAGGTAAAATAGTGAGATACATCTGAACAATGCACATAAGTGAGATTGTGAATGACTGCATTTTGGTATTATTTTAAAATGTTGATCACATAGGTAATTAAGCACTAAGTTTATTTTACTCCAAAAATGTTAATTCATATTTTCATGTACCTGACAAGTTTTTGTGAAAGTTTCTGTTATAAGACAGATATCTTCAGGTACCTATGTTGAAATGATTTAGGTATTTGGCATTTTTCTGGTTTTGTCTTCTATTTTTCAAGTAAATCAGCAATCCTATAGTTATGTTTTTTATTAGTTTTTTAGTTATGTTTTTATACTTATAATAATAGTCAATATATTTTAAAGCAACAGAATACCAGACTAATCTAAAATTTAACATATTGACAGCAAGACTAGTTTTAGGAGGAGGCAGAGACAATATGATATGTTTGGAAGCAAATGTACATAACCATAGATTCTAAAATTTCTTTCTTTGTCATGCTGTATATTATTTAACATTGATGTTTCATTTTATTTTCATAGATTGAAATATCACATCTACCTATAGATGTGTGCAATGTGTTTCATTCTCTTATCATATATATATATATATATATATATATATATATATATATATATAGTTAAATAAATTCAGATAAAAACTTTTAAAATCCAGAAGAAAATGTTCATGTATGGTCCAACTAGCATAGTACTTGCCAAATAGAATTCATTGGCAAATTTTTATTTCCAACGCATTGATAATTGATAAAACAGATGAATAAGGGTACAATTTGCTTCAAAGACATTGCTTTCAGGTATGGAGACATGGCATGAACATATATACCATTTATATACAGCATATTGATGTCACAAAGAATTCAGAGATACAATTTCTATTTCCAATAGAAGCACTGGTTCAGAGCCAGTTTTTCTTCATGTTTATAATTATTATAATGGGGGTTTTCACAAATATTATAGTAATGTACAAATTGTAAAAATTGGAACATACAGACATTTGAGATTAAAAAGGCTACAGATTAATTTTAAGTAATTTAAAACTTTCTAATTTTAAGTTTGGTACCTACTTGGAAAATTATCATTAAAAAGCAGAAATAAAAATAAAAATAGAGGCTGGGAGTTTGACTCAGTGGCTTAAACACCTGCCCTGGCAGGTGCAAGGTTGTGAGTTCAATCCCCGGTGCCACAAAAAAAAATAAAAATAAAAATAAAAAATAAATAAAAATAAAAATAGATAAAATTTCAAATAATAATGAACACTTTTCTTTCCTGAACAAATCATTGGTTAACAGAAGGTAAATCAATGATATTTTTCAAAACAGTAGTGAAATTTACTATAAAAATGGATTTTTTATAGACATTCAATTATGGTGACAATAGAAATTACCACTTAAAAGTTTCTAAATCATTTATGCCATTCTAATTTTGTAGTAAAAGGATTGACCTAAAATAGGATTTAAGTATGTTTTATTAAGTTCTCACAATATAGCTTTATTTTTCTATATCAACTTTCAACAGCTGAGGAAATACATTTTTGTCTTTCCAACTAGAAAACTCAGACAAAGTATTAGATAAAACTTGATTCATGTTTTATGCACTATTATTATTACTTTTCAGACTTGAAGGTTATTTGTGAAACATTTGGAAATGATTTGTGAAAAATATCTGCTAAAATCAATACCTTTAGTACTTTTCCATAAGGAGATTGGCTCTAGAAAAGTGCATTTGCACTAAAACACAGAATGTAAAATCCAATTTTCCAACTGTCAGACAGAATTTTTTAATGAACACTGTGTTTACTAATCAAGGATTGATACTAACATATATAGAAATGATTGACAGTAGCTTACTATTAAGAAAAAAAATCTAGTTTATATGCCCAAGGAAAAAGGTTCTCAAACTTTTAAGGGACAAAAAAAATTTTATGTGGAGTTTTCTTGAGAATTGTATGTCTAATTTTATTCCAGGCATTCAGAAAGTAAAGAAGAATCTGCAACAGTATATTGAAAACACTCCTTTGACAATTCTAATATGTACTAAAGTTTGAGAACCAAGGTGATTAAGTAGAAAACTTTAATTTAATTTGACTTAATTTAGTCATAGCGACCTTAGTTTAATTATTGCAAGACTGAGGGATAAATTGCTAAAAAAAATCTTCTTGAAGCTGGAAACCAGAGAATTCCCTCATCCATTTGAGTTCTTCTCAAGTGAGTACATCTACCTGGAGGAGTGACCTTTCTGTAGGCAATGTCAGGAAATCCAAGACTGAGGAATCCAATATGTCTATAGACTCCTATAATGGGTGGGACCAACCCACAAAGTAAGTATGCTGAAAAGCCATTACAGGGATATTTAACCTTGAACTTTATGGCTATAGTTTGTGATATCTTGGTTTTTGTGGAGTGAAACAATGAAATAAATGTGTTCACTTAATCTTGACATGTTTATTTTTTTCAGTTTCTGTATTGTCTCTAAAATTGCCCTAAATTTTTAACATGAGATCTATTGAGATTGCTGGCTAGCATGTTACTCTTGAAAGTATAGGAATTGTCATCCTAGCTAAATATTTATTTGTGTGTTTTCTGGGTGGACTAAGGAACAAGAGCTAAGAAATTAAAAAGTTTCTTCATTAGTTCAATGTCTATTTTTTGTGTCTCATTATATTCTTGGCTATATTTTAATTCCTTGACCATCAATTTATAAATTTTTATCGACTTTGACTAAATATACCATCTGTACACTGCTCAAAACCAGGACTACCAATGTAATTTTTGATGAATAAGTAACATGTAGTGTATTTCCAATAGTATTGTTGGAACGAATGATTGTCCTCTTGACCCTATCATGGAAATTTTTGATAACACTAAATGTTTATATGTACAGACTTTTAGGAATATATCTTCAGGTTTAATTTGAGATGTGAAAGTGTGGAAGGAGAGTGATCTAAATTGTGATCATTATTTTGATCACTAAAACTGAAACACTGAACATTTCTGTACTACCACATTGTAATTGTGAGTCAATTATATGGACTATGCTGTGTCAATTAAAGTACAAAATGTTCTCAGGTTTGGAGGCAGCCTCTGAAGATTTGTCATCTTTTAAGGCTGATTAACCTGGTAGAATCCTATGAGTTTAAAAAAAAAATCACAGGAAAACCAATGGCAGTATTCCGAGATCACTTTCCCTCTCTTCTATTTGATAACTTCATGACATTGAACAAGAGACCTTGACCCATATAATTGCAAGGCAGATAACACACAAAAAGTATCTTGCCATGAACTTGAAACTAGGTAGCTTTATTCCTACTCCTCTTTTATTTAAAACAAGTTTTTAAATGATCTATTATCCTTTTCTATTAGTATACTTTTGTGATGCATAATATTTACATTCATTTTAAATAATTGGCATATATCAATTCCACAAAATTTGATTATTTTCTCTCCCTTTTAGCTTCCTTCCTCCCTTTTGGCCTCCTCTCTTCCCTTCATTTTTCCTTGACCCCTTCCCCTGATCCTCTTCCTCAACTCCAGAACTTCTGCCTCTCTGTCCCCTACTCTCTCTCATTTGTTTTACTCTTCATTTATATTTTGAGATATTTGTATAAGAAAAACCATATGATGCTTGATTTTCTGTGTTTGACTTATTTAATTTAATATTATGGGTTCAAGATTAATCCATTTTGTGGAATTGATACTATTCATTTTTAAAGACAATAAATTATATATATGTCTGTATCTATATCTACATTTATATCTATCTTTAATCCTCTGCCTGTGGAATAGCAGGCAAATTTTTTCCAATTCTACACATGATAACTGCACTGCTATTTGTTTCTTTGGCTGTGAACAAGTTTTTAAAAATTTGATATGATACAATTTGCAGATTCTTTGTATTATTTCTTGTACTACTGGGTTTCTGTTCAGAAAGTCCTTATCTAATAAAGAAAGACTAACTTGAGCCATCTGTAGGTGAATAGATACAACCTAAGGACATACCGTTAAGTGAAGTAAGTCATACAGTGTGGTTTCTCTTATATGAGAAATATGAGAGAGAGAGAGAGAGAGAGAGATGGAGAGAGACTGAGACAGAGAGAGATATTAAAAAAAAGACAAATAAGTAAAAAAATCTTCAAATATTTCCTCAAATTACATATACTGTTGTTTGAAAAATAATTAGCTTCATTTATACTAATAGCTTATCTTAGTTTATTAAAAATAAATTTCTTTTTATTGTTTGTTTCTTTTTTGAAAGAATCTTTTTGTTTTATCTTTTGTATTGTGAATATCTACTCTGATGATAATGACACACAGTATATTAGCTACTGTTATACTCATCATTTCGATATGACATGTTTTATTTTTTGATGAAATAAAAGAGTTTAGCTCATTCACTGGGTTTGAAAATAGTATTTCTGCAGTAATTTCAGTGAACAAATTTTTTACCTTGAGATTTTAACTGTAACCCTTCTTCAATTCAAATCATACTTAGGTCTGTTGGTTTAGAGAAGCTCTTCTGAAAATCTTTTGTCTTTGAGTATCACTGAGCTAATGTCCAGTTTCATCATGGTGATCCTCAAACCTGTTGTTCTATTTTCTGAGTAATCATGATTACTGCCAAAACTCTAAATTGAGGTTTACATTTCCAGGGTTTCTGCTTGATTACTTCTCATATCTTCTAATTCTTTACTGATGTAGTTTATATCCTGTATTTTCTTTCTCAATTCATTATTCTACTTACTTGTTTCTTCTTTAATATGGATCTTATTAAGTGCTTTATTCATCTGCATATATCTTCTTAAAGGTGATTGATTGTCTTAGCATTTGTTTCACTCAGCTGTTTCTTTGGACACTTCAATCATTTTTTACTATTTGTTTTTTGAGTTCTTTGAAAATCATCACTTCAGTGTCTGTGATATTAATTTTTGGAGGATGTTGGAGATGTAGCCTAGTTTGAAAGCTGTAAGTAAATCCAAATTATAGAAAAAAATTGATCTCATAGGACTTGAGAGTAGAATATAGGCCATCAATGATGGGAGGAGAGACAAGATGGCCAGTGAAACTTAGTAGATTCAGCCTTATCACCAATACAATATATTTTTCTTTCAAAACCATGATTAAGGGAAAAAAAGAGAGAGTCAGTGTTCTTTTTGATAATATCTATACATAATTTTTACATTTGAAACGTATGGGGCAGTGTTTCACTTTGAAGATTTGGGAAGAATATGGGTTAATGATCTCATGAGTTCACTTCCAAAATTGGTAGCAAAATTATATAAGGACATATATAAAATCCCATGGGGACTGCATTTGGAAAGGCCTACTATGATCATTGTCATCAAATTTAAAATATGTTTACTAATTTTCCATAGATAGAGTGCTTAATCTATAGATGCCTCTCTCCACTTAAAATTAAAGAGAATTTGACAACACGAAGTGTTTTTACAGAAAATGACTTCCCTTTAAATCTTCCTTTTGTTTCCCTTTTAAATTTTTTTTTGAAAATTTTAAAAGTAGCAAATGAAGTCTCTTCATCTACTTTATGCGTTTTTTTAT
Organism: Dasyprocta punctata; assembly: GCA_004363535.1. Classification (NCBI taxonomy): domain Eukaryota; kingdom Metazoa; phylum Chordata; class Mammalia; order Rodentia; family Dasyproctidae; genus Dasyprocta; species Dasyprocta punctata. The sequence continues at coordinate 26,053 of RJWM01010805.1, forward strand.
TTTAAAAATCAAAACAGTAAAAAAAGATAGAAACAATACAGAATTTCAAAAAACAGTAAGAAATCAACACTAGTTAATATATTGCATATTGTTATCTTAGAAGTAATTGTTTAGGTTACAAAATACAGGAATAAAAATGATCAATCAAACAATGACAGCACAAGCTGTTTTTTCTGATGAACTAACAGAGATTAGTAGTATAGTTATCTATCTTGCACACATACACATACATACAGTTACATGTGCATACCTACATACGTATAATCTTTTCCTTTTTTCCTTTTCTCCTTTCCTCTGTTATTTTTTTTTCCTTTTGAGCACTTTCTTTTCTTCATCTACTTTATAGAAATTAGAATTAATGGTGCTCTTCTGCTTCTGAAAAAATTCTGAAAGAGTCAGCTCAGTCTGATTCTTTCAGGGTTTGATGTTATTAATAGTATTGCTAAGTTAACTAAGACTTGCTACAAAAGAAGAGCCAAAAAGACACAGTATTTTTGCCTTGTTTTTTAACTGTTATACCCCACCACTTAGCAGGCATTTGACAAATAATTGTCAATAAGCACATAAATTTATTACACCTTCCTATGTGAAAAACAAAGCCTTTTCATGTTTCTCACATTAAACATGAGTAGCGTTACTATGCCAGGTACCAAGGAGCAAGTAGAGGTTTAAATTGTGAAATAACCAGTCCAAATCCCTAAAATAACAAGATCCAGTGACTATTGGAAACCAGGATGTCTTATTTAAAATTCTTATTCCAAATCCAAATCCAGGAAGCCTTACTCCAAATTCTTTTTTCAATGTTTTCACTTCAAACTGTCCATTTTCCTATTTACTGAGAAGCTCTCTTGTCAATCACTCTGGAAAATTTTACAGTTTTGATTCTTACAATTTTTATATGGGACTGTGACCTCAGAATTTTTGTCTAACATACTAAAACAGCTCCTTCCAAGGCCAGAGGCAGTAAAATGTGAAAAGGGTGAAGTATGTATTTGGTAAAAGTGTACTTTCTTTCTTGACGTCAAACTTACTCCCCATTTCTCAAATTTAAGTTTTCATTAATCTCATTTATTATCTCAATCCTTGAAAATTTTATTTCCCAGAACTTCTTTTCATTTTTTTTCTTTTTCAGCACTTGTAAAGTTCCATCTTTCTCACTGAATCATACTTCTGAATTAAGAAAGTCATAGTCAGTTACTATGTTGCTTTCCCTGGTGTCATTACTGTGCTTTAATGAGAATATTGAGAAGGTAACACTACTCTTCTACACTGTCTCTAATGATGAGACTCACCAGACACCAAAATATTTTATGGGAAGTCTATTGTACCTACTACAATCCAGCTTTCCGTCCAGAAAAATATTTCTTTAAGCTCTTTAGATTTGTTCTCTTCTTTCATACCTCTCTTACCTCAGAGCCAGAAGAGTTGTTAGTATTATCTTCCTCTATCCACTTGATGGAGCACCTGCTCTTTTGAGTTCCATTTTACCCTGTATTTTACCTCTTCTGGCATTCACTCAGTTCTTGTGCTTTTATGATCTACCTAGGTTCTCTATTTAAGGCGCTAAGCTGTCAGTTACTTTCATCTCTATGCTCTTCCCCTGACATTGGATATTCACAATGCTATTTCAAAACTTACTAAATCATTAGGTCAGGGATTAGAGTGATGTAAGGGATATGTTGAGAGGGATGGAATAAAGAGATTTCAATGAAACTCGATAAAGATCAAATTTCAATGCAGTAATTTAAACATTTTATAGGTAGTGTATCCACGGAAAAAATGTTTATAAAAATCTTAAATCAAAATGAAAATTTTAAAGTTAAAAATAGCTAGTTAACATTTTAATCAGACAAGAATTAAAAAGAACAATATTCTCAATCAAAATGTAAAAGAATTGATTGAAAATCTTTTTGAAGAGTTTACTTCCATCAAACACAGGAAAAGAAAATTATATCTCCTGGGTTTGGTATTTAAACTTAAAAATAATGCTGTATATTTTAATACCCTACATTTAATTTGCCATTGGTTGTTCAGAATTTTGTTGTTCTGAGAAATTTAATCACTAACAAGTACAGGGTGAAATATATAGAATAGCGCACATTTTTCCTACATGGTTCTGAGGGCACTAGCAACCAATACTGGCAACTGCTCTATTCTGTGAATTCCCACCTAGCACACTTTTGCTCAAATGTGGAACAGTGAGATAAAGCTAAGAGGACTATACTATTTTACAGTCAAAGGCATTCTATTGCTTATTAAAAAATTAGCCAGAGTGGGTCTTCATCATCTAGAATTAGGTTTCAATCTTTGAAATCTAGACATTATTTAAAAACACTGAGTTGCTGGAATCCAACATTATCTGTGGCTTTTGGTGTGAATTAAGTTCACTATCTACAAAAACCTTATAGTAAAAATTTTCTATAACTCAGTCTTGAGTAAGAAACTCTAAAATTATTTTGATGTATGTAACAAATTGTTTCCATATGAAAATTCTCTTGTTTCCCTTTTACATTTATTTCAATCTTCCCAGCATAATGATGGTTCCTAGGACAAATAAATTATTTCAGTTTGCTCTATTATTCATGGTTTTGATATCTAAATTCATCTGAAAATTTCCAAAATTCACTTCAGAGGTGAAACACTTGTTGTGCTCTTTTGTATAACAATTTACTCTAGTACAATTATCTTACTCTAATTTCAACATTCTCCATATCTACTAACAGGAATAGAACATTTTCTAATAAACTAACAAAATAAAACTGCCTGTCATGTACTAGAGACACGGTTTGGGGACAATATCTTTCTTTTTTCCTGTACATACATGAAAAGCATATTGATTCAAGGGAGTTTTTGGTGTCAGACTTTTCCTGTGAAAATTTTATGACTAAGAAGTGAGATCAAGTGAAGAATGCAATAAAAATGCAAAGATAATTGAATAGATAATTGAACTATATAGCAGTACCACATTATAGATTTTTTTCATAATTCTGACATACATTCTGATATTTTTGTTTATATTACTTTAATTTTCAGTGCTCATACCAAATTGTCTGACTATGTATCATTCCTATGTCAGCATATGTACTTCTTGTCTGTTTTTAAATTTCAGAAGATAGTGCTGAAAATCCGTATTTTCTACAAACATTATGATTAATCTGATATAAAAATTAAGAAAAAATAAAGATTAAGTTAAAATTACACTAGAGCAATTTTTCAGATTATTCTTTTAAAGTAGATTTCAAATCTGAGTTTCACACAAAGAAAAACCACATTATGAACTGTAATGTTACAATAAGAATCTTTTTTAAATCACAGTTTAATCTCAATTTGCATTAGTAAATGGGTTTATATTTCACTAAAATACTAACAGGTATTTAAATTTTTAATATTTATTTTTCCAAATGGCTTTAGTTACAATATTATGTAGTACCAATAAAGAAAATATGTGACATAATCATGACACCCTAAACATAATGTATCATTCCATTTATATGAAATTTTACAACCAAAAAATCTACAGTGAAATACTTCATGCTATGGTAAATGTTTGTACACAGGGCCAGTATTGATGGGAGTTTTGAGATAGAACCTTCTTAGATGCAAGCCACGCTCTGTAACTGCCCAGTAGACTATGCTCTCTTAGTTGAACGCTATGTGTCACTCACTGATACTTAAGGTTTATAAAGACCAGTTTTGGGTGAACAAATGAATATGCAATATATCAAGCTATAATATATATTATTTTAGAAAGTGGGACTGGGCATGATAGAACATTTCCATAATCTTAGTACTTGAGAGGCCGGGGCAGGAGGATCCCTGTGGATTCAAGGACAGCGTGGACTACATAGTGAGATCAATGCCATTCTAATCTACATAGCAAGACCTAGTATAAAAAATAATGTAATACAGAACAAACAAAAGGGAGAAAAGGTAAAAACAGAGAATGTCTGGGGAACTATTTTAGACCAAGCAGAAAAACAGGTTTCATGTGGAAAATTATACACGAGTGGAGACAGGAACTAAGTGAGACCCAGAGCCATGCAGCAATCTGCCAGAACATTTCAGGCAGAGGGAAATTGAAATGCCAGGCTAAGGGTGAAAAAGCTTACCATGCATAAATTACAGCAAAATGATTGAATATAAGTGAGTAGAACAAAAGAAAAACAATGTAGCTAAGTTTTGAAAATATAAGTGCTCACTTGGGAAGCACGTATACTGAAAATAATGTTTCAAAATATAACAGTATGTTTGAAACTAAAGTGTATTAAATTAGTTATCTCCTTATAAAAATAATTTAGCTTTCTAAGTAGGTATAAGATTCTATTTCTTACAAGGACACTCAAGTGATCAAATAGCTGTATGTAGCAAAAATAACTCACAGCTCAGAATCAAAGTAGTCTCAGCAGCTGCTGAAAACCTTACAGGACTAAAGAAAGAGCACAGCAGGAAAACCTTTCATGATGTAACTTCACAACTACTTCATATTTTGCTGGTTGCCTCTTGAAGTATTAATATGATTACCTGATATCTTGACCCATTTTGATTTCCTTAGTACAGCCTCTAAAAATATATTTATAGGTAAAGTGGAATATTTTAAGGTAATTAGAAAACACTGCAGACAAAAAAGCAATTTCAACATAGTACTTAATCATAGAGCAAACAGTCCTTGAACTATTTAAAGTAGATACAAAAGGTTATGCTGCTTAGTTGTAGGAATATTTTACACTTGCTGTTTGAAAAGGCAAATTATCATTTGATTTTGTAATATAGTAAAAGTATGTGTAGTATATATACTTCATAGGCTTGAAGTAATTAAACGAATTGGTAGAAAGGGGGTGGGTAATTATACTATACATGTTAATTGTATCCATCTTTCAAATAATTCTTTTTATTGAAAAAAAGACATATTCAGGGGAAAAGCTAAATGACCTGCATGGTGATTTCTTTTCAGACAATATCAAAAGCATGGTCTATAAAATAATAATAGGCCAGTCTTCATTATAATTAAAAACTTCTCTACTGAAGGCAATTAGGTGCAAATGAGAAGTTGATGCAGCAACTGGAAGAATGTATTTTCAAAAAGCGCAGTTAATAAAGGACTTTTATCCAAAAAAATATAAAGAATTTTAAAAAATCCTCAAAATTTGGGTTAAAACCTTAATAGATACTGAAAGAAAGAAAATACACAAAAGTAAAATAACCATGTGAAAGGATGATCCTCTGTACTAGCTACCCCTTACTGAGAGAGAATACCAGATACATGCCTCTTAAGGATGAGCATTATTTTGGTTTATAATTTCAATGGGTTCAACCCATGGATTAATGCTCCAAAGTATGAATGGCATGGTGAAAGAACATGTTGGACAAAAGCTGCTAACTTTAGGGCATCCAGGAAGCAGAGAAAGGCAGAGAGAGGGAGACAGGGACAGAAAGTTAGGGACTTCGTCTTGCCTTCAGTGATATGCCTTTTCTGACCAGCCACTGTGTCCTAACAGCACATTCAGCTACTGAATTCATTAATGGATGATTCTGCATTGATCCAATTACCTATCGAACATGTAAGTCTTTTGGGGACATTTTAGATATAAACCATAACATGCATGTTATAAACAGAAGGTAATATTTATTGCTAATAAAAATGCAATATAGTTCCTTCACTGTTCAACAATTTCTTGGTGTTTGCAAAAGAGTTAAATATGTATGTTCACAAAAAATGTACACATAGACACACGCACACACAAATACATGGTAATTAAATTCACAATTTACAAAACTTAGAAAAAATCCAAAATGATACTTAGTAGGTGAATGAATTATTAAATAACCCTGGTACATTCATTAGGACAATGAAATATTATTTAGTACTAACAGCAAATTTAAGCCATGAAAAGGCATGAGTGATATTTTAATACATATTACTAAGGAAGGGAAGTCAACCTGACAAAACTACAAACTGCAAAATTTCAATGATCTTACATTCAGGTAAAAGCAAACTGTTAACATGATAAAATCAGTGATTCTTGAGTATTGGGAAAAAGTGGCTATGAGTCAGTTAAGCCCGAGCATTTTTAGGGCAGTGAAAGTACCCTTTATAATACTGTCCTGAAGGAGACATGCCATTGTACATTTATTTGAAGGCTCTGACTGGACCACACCTAGAGTAAACTTTGGTATGGGTTGTGTTGATAGGCCTTGGCAGGTTCCTAAATTGTAGCAAATGTACTACTTTGGTGGAGTGTTGATAATAAAGCTCTGCATGTGTGAGAGCAGGGAGTACAAAGATGATCTCTGCACCTTCCTCCCAGTGTTGTTTTGAATGTAAAAATGAAATAAAACTTAAAGCCTTTAAATACATTCAAAAATAACAATTATAGTACAAATCATATATAATATATCCAAATCATCACAAGGTGTTTTATTTGCACATAAGAAGTTTTGTGTGCTAGATGAGCATAACAAAGTAAAATTTGCATGAAACTAAGCACAAGAAATTAAACTCCGTTTCATAAGTTTTGACAACTGCATATGCCTGTGCTGATGCTATCCTGGACACAGGATAAAACATTTTAAGAATTCCAGAAAGTAACATCGTATTTCTCTACAGTCCCTATTCCTCATTGTTATTGTCACCACTGCCATCCTAATCATTCAGAAACATGCCGTGAATATACTTTCTGTTTTGATTTGTTTTCCACCCATGGAGACATTGTTGCCATTAGAAAACTTCGGGTTCTGAGTGCTCTCTACTGGGGCCAGTTGGCTGCTTGGGCCCAGCTTCAGTGGGCAGAAACACCTGACTGGTGGAAAACAGGGGTCAGAGGAAGTTTCACAGATGCAAGTGAACTTTTTGCTGAAAACTTAAACCCTGTTGAACCCAAGAGAAAAGGTAACAAAAGCTAAAGTCGTGAAAGACAGCTGTGTGACAAACTGCAAATCTAAATCTACTGATCTACAATAAGAAATAGTCCTGACTGAGGAGATGGAATGTTTAAATAGACTAGTATATATATATATATATATATATATATATATATATATATATATTCCTGTAGGAGCAAAGAAATTTCAAAAATTTCAATTCAGAAGTTTATAATTAGACAAAATAAGTGGTTTATTTATGGTAATGAATTTAATCAATTTTGCTGCACCAAATTATTCATTCTTATAGAAAAAGACATCTCAAATTTTTGTTTTTTTATATCCATTTTCTTGATAGTGCTTGAAATTCTTAGTCTTGAATTTTCATGTTTTTCTCCAAGTATGTGACATTTTTGTTAACAAATAATATCTATATATTTTACAAAAATGCATACATTAGTGAATGACTATAAAGCATATAAAGAAACAATGATTTCTAGAGAGTCTTATCTTGACTTGGTTTCAATATGTACTTATACACAATCTTTACATCAACCTTAAGAGAGAAAATTAATTCCCATTGATGAGGTAACAAAAACTTTTTTTCCTAGTCTTGCCTTGAGAGGTACTGAATTTTCATTTTTCTGCATTATATTGACACCTAGATTTTATATTAAGAGACATAAACTTTTTCTAGTTGGCCACCTAATTCACACTAAAAGTCATATTTTAATAAGCAACTGAGTAATGCAAGTAGCAAAGCTGATTATACCCTTTTCTGAAATTAATTGTGGTAATATGTTATTTTCTGTAATGTTAGTCTGTGCATTTTACATGAAATAAGTTATATCTGATATATTAAAGGTAAATCTGGAAATAGCATTCAAAGACTAAATTTTTTAACCTGAGTAAGGCCTATTAATGGAAAGATTATGCCAGCTTTACTCTATATTTAGTCATGTTTCTGAGTCTTCTCAATCACTTGATGGAAACACCAGTTTTACCTCAGATATTCTAATTTTTTAGCTCTGAATATATAACTTGCTTTATTTATTTATGTATTTATTTATTTATCTATTTATTTGCTGAGGCTATTTTCCAATATATAATCACTTGGAATTAATAGGTAAAGCAATTTACAATATTCAAATTTTGGTCAACTCAGTAGCATTTAGAAAAATAGAATACATGTTTTATTGTGGGTGAGAGCATTAATTAATTAATTAATTAGGAATTTGAAAGCAGTACTCATGTTCTATCATTTTCTCTCTGTGTTCTTGAGTACCAACCAATTAGCCTCTCTTGTGGATTTCATTGTTTGTTTGCTTTCATTTTATTTTTCTCTGAAAGGTGCCATCCAAATACTTGTTTTCTATAAACACTGACCAGAGAACAAGATCTGTTACATATTTAATTTCTCAGTGTGGTTGTATTATTTGAATTATTTAGCTATGATTGGATTGAGTGGCTTTTCTTACTACCATAATAAATACAAGCAGAATACAAGATGAAACCAGTAGCTGCCACATTACCAACTCTCAAACAGGTTCCCCAATTTGACAAATACTTTCCCTTGGTAAAGCAAACTGATGTCTCTTTTAAAGGTACTGCAAATTAATGTATATTCCACTAATATAATGACTCTTGCCATAATTATTTATACAGAACCTTTGTCTGAAACTTTGTGCTTTTCAATGCAGTGCTACACCTTTGTCAACTGAGCAGACAATATGGATTCTATCAGGTAACTTGTTAAATGTTAAAGTTCAAAGTTTTGCTATGCTGATTCCTGAGACAAGTTCATTAATGCCAAACTGTATGGATATATGAATATAATGTTGACATATCTGGACTGAGAAAGACCCTTATGACTTTTGGGATAATGATTCGGTTTTAGTTATATGTGGGAGGCTTTATACGTGTGTGTGTGTGTGTGTATGTGTGTGTGTGTGTTGCAGAACTAATATTCCTATCTGTTTTAGTCAATTAAGCCAAAAAACACCAAACACTTACAACTTCAAGAACAGGTTTACTATGACTCACAGATTTTAGAGGACTCAGTCCTTACTCAGCTGACCCAAGACCCGAGGGGAAGGAGAAAGGGTCGATGGAGGAAAGCTGCTCAGGTTATGGTATCCAGGAAGCAGAAGGTGAGTGGAGGAGCTAGAGAGGGAAAACCATCATGTCCTTTGGGGTCATTCCCTTCTTAAGATCAGGGCCCACATCCTAACAGCATTTTCACCTATGAATTCTAAACTAGATTAATGACTGATAAATACAATGTTCCTATGATGAAATCACCTTCAAAAAGTCCCAGCTCTGAATACATGAAAATGTCCTAGATCTAACCTATACCACACTCACATTTTTAAAATAAACTATTGTACTTATTTGATATATAAGAGATAGATGAACTTCTAATTCTTAAATGACTTTGTACAAGACTTTTTGTAAAAATAATCTTTAGCTTCATTATGCATAATATATTTCCCATAATGCATATCAAATATTTTATATCCAATAATGAATTTTTGGATTTTGCCCTAAAGTATCTCATAGAATCCTCATTATTCTTATGAGACTAAATGAAATATGACATAATAAGAAATTACCTTTGGAGGAGGGGACAAGATGGTGGAACAGTAAACAGCAGGGTAAGCGGCCTCCCTGAAAGATACCATCCAGATGCTGGAACATGGGGAAGACAAGAAGGAGGGAGGTGGGTGCTCTGGACCCAGGAAGAATCTAAAGTGAGAATTGAAGCCCACAGAAAGAGTGGAAGGAGGCACCTAGACAAGGAGGGTGGTGGCTGGTGGCGCCTCTGCCTGGAGTTGGACCCACTCTGTGAAAGAGTTGCTGGAACCTGAGGATACAAGGTCGAAATGCTGTGGCTGTGGCCGCAGTTACGACCCTGGAGGCCTCTGCCCAGAGAGGCAGCATTGAAGAAGATTGGCGTTGGACAAGGGGAGCAGACCTGAAGGTCTGGACTGGCTGACAGTGAGCAGACCCCGAACCCCTGTGAGGGAGAGCAAGGGACTGGCAGCCATTTTGGGGTTGGAGTCACTCCTCGTTGGGCACAGTCCTGGGGAGGTTGCTCCAACCAAGCCCCGGAGGGTCCCACTGTGTGACTGGCTCAGTCTGGAGACCATGGCTCCACACACACCCCAGGGGTAATAGTGGAAGTTTCGTGGATAACTGGCCCAGGTTCCCAGGTGGTGGCCCCACCCCCGAGCACTGTGCCAGAAATCTGGGAGCTGAGGTGGGCTGGGGAAAGGCAGTGGACAGTGCTGTAACAGCACACCCAATGATAAACATCAGATATTCACAATCAGCATTGGTTAGAAGAACCAGTCTAACTTTAAGAAATTACAGACAATGCAAGGAATACCAAAATCCTTGGTACACACTTGTCCAGAACAACCCAGGAATATGTCAAGACAAAGAAGCAAAAGGCAGTCTCTGGCCTCCAATCCAAACAGAACAAACTCGGGAGAAGAAAATTCAGAAGAAGTTGGGAGTCCCACAACTAAAGTCTCTGAGGTGATGACAACTGAAGTAAAGAAACTTCATGAGGCTATAAAATAAATTAGAACAGAAATACTAACCCAACTAAAAGAAGAAATGAAAAACATAGTAAAAGGCTTGCTAGACATCTCTAAAGGAGACATAGATGAAAAAATGGAGCATAGGAAAATGAGGGAAACTTGGAATGAACAATACAAAAAAGATTTAGAATACATGAAACAGATTCAAAGATATTACCAGGAAATCAAAAACTCCAAAGAAAGTTGGCAAAACCACCAGAAGGAAACTAAAGATAGACTTTCAAACCTTGAAGACATGTTTGCGTCTTGTGATCATGAAAGGAAAGATCTCCTAAAAATAACAAGAAACCTGGAAGTAACAATACAATGGCTGCAAGACAACCCAAAAAAACATAACTTAAGAATAAAAGGTGTGAGTGAAAAAGCAGGAATCAATACTAATCAAATTAAAAGTCTATTTACAGAAATAATTTCAGAAAACTTTCCAAGCATGGGAACAGGAAGTGACTTTCAGATAAGTGAAGCATATAGAACTCCAGCTAAACATAATATACCTATACCCAGACATATAATACCTACACCCAGATGTATAATAATCAAGACCCAGACATACAATAATCAAGATCCCAGCTAAACATAATATACCTACACTCAGACATATAGTACCTACATCCAGACATATAATAATCAAGACCCAGATATAATAATCAAGATCCCAGAAATTCAGCACAAAAACAGAATATTAAAAGTTATTAGAGAAAAAAAAACCAGATCACCTACAAAGGAAAACCCATCAGAATCACGACAGACTTCTCAACACAAACCATCAGGTCAAAAAGAGCTTGGAGTGAAATATTGCAAGCCCTGAAAGAAAAAAACTTCCAACCCAGATTGATGAACCTTGCAAAACTGTCTTTCAAAATCAATGGAAATATAAGATACTTCCATGACAAACAACAACAAAAGGAATTTATGACAACCAAGCCAACCCTACAAAGAATACTGAAGCACATTTTAGAAAGAGATAAAACAGTCCACAGCTCCAGAAACAGTGGCAGAGTGATATCACTGAGCAGGGCAGACAATTGAATAATCTGTCATCAGGATTTGAGCCCAGTATTGTTTTCAATGAGCTGTGTAGTTTGATCTTATTCTATCTCGACCTGCCCAATTTCATTATATATGATGACATAGACAGCTATTTCAAAGATAACAAAATATATTAGGGAAGCCTTTATTGATATTTGATCACCTTGTTTTGAAATCCTGTATTGCTTTCATTGTTCTGCTTTGAGTGATTTTAACCTATTTTGGTTTGTTTGATTGTATTATAACAGATGATATAGGTAACTGCTTAGAAGATAATATGAGGTATTATAGAAATCAATGTTGTATTACTATGTATTGCTTCCATTGTTTTATTTTTTATTGGTTTTATTCTGTACTATTTTGTTTGATTATATTAGACTCGATGGTATGGGCAGTTATTTTGAAGATAACAAGAGGTATTACAAGGGGAAAGTAGGAAAGAAGCAAGGGAAAAGGAAAAAGACATAGATTTGTATATGGGTATACATAAGATGGTTAAAATGACTATACTACCAAATGCATTAACTATGGAGAGAGAACAGTTGATACTCATATGATTAGATCAATTTTACATGTCTATATCTGTCAGTCTGAGTAACTCCTTTGAAGGTAATGATATACAATGTTACAACCACTGTCAAATTCCAGTCATCTCATTTTGTAAACCTATAATGTTGCAGTATCAGATGTGTTCTTGTTGTTTGTTGGTCACTTTTGCTTTTTGTTTCTCCTTTCTGTGACCATTGTTTTACTTTTTATTGGTTTTATTCTGAACTATTTTGTTTGACTATATTAGGCCTGATGATATGGGCAGTTATTACAAAGACAACAAGAGGTATGCTAATGGGAAAGGAGGAAAGAAGAAAGGGAAAAGGAAAAAGACATAAATTTATAAATAGGTATACATAGGATAGTTAAAATGACCATATTACTAAATGCATTAGCTATTGAAAAAGAATAGTTAATACTCATATGATTAGATCAATTTTACATGTCTATATCTGTTAATCTGAACAACCCCTTTGAAGGTAACAATATGCAATATTACAAGTACTGTCGAATTCCAATCATCTCATTTTGTAAACCTATAATGTTATCGTATCAAATTTGTTGTTTTTGTTTGTTTGTCTCTTTTGCTTTTTGTTTCTCTTTTCTGCATCCATTTTCTTTTAAATAAAAAAAAAAGAAATTATCTTTGAAATGTTTTCAAAAAGTCAGTGTTAATGGTATTACTGGAAAAAAAGGTCATTAAGAAATAATCAAGAATATATATAAAAAATTTGTTATTTATGTTTTCATTTAATTTATTGCAAACAATGAAAAAGCAATTTAAATTAGTGGTTTTATAGAGTTGATGATATTTAGGAAGTGAAATCATATCAATTTTGATATTCTACCAATTACTTTAAACAAATATTTCATAAACTTGCATTACTTATGCATGCATCTGGAAAAACAAACAAAAGGAAACAATCCTCTTAGAATCACATGGATTTGACTTGATTTGACTAGCTTCTTTCTCTCTCTGGACAGATGCTGCTGATTATCATGCCATATTTGCTTGCAACCCTTGCTTGTCTATCATTAACATTTTATATATAATTGTTTTTCAGTTTTAAGATCTCATTTTGGAAAATCTCCTTAATGACCATTTTTCTCTTCTTTTTGAAATAATGTCATTGATATTGCAGAAATTTGAAAATAAACTTCCCAAGGACTTGTTTTGTCCTGTGTTTCCATGTCAGCAATTATCTGGGTTGTTTCCATAATGACACATGATAGGCAGATATAAAAAGCATGTTAGAATTTTAGTTAAGATTTATAAGTTTTTAATTTTTTCATGAAATTTGGCTTAATAATTTATTTTCACAGATTATTTTCTTAGGACATTTAATTATTGCATTAAGTTCATTATTGTGTTCACACTACCAGAATTTCTAAACCATTAAAAAAGAAAACAACTCCTTCATTTGCTTATTCAAATTTTTGAACAGAAAGTAATAGAGTTGCAGGTTGTGTGATGTACGTACTATTTAACAAGAACGCATAGGGAACAGACATGATCTATTTAATGGAAAGTAGTGTCAAGTGATTTTTAAAATGTCAATATCCACTGATTATTTTGGAAAAAATAAAGAATGTGGTGATTTTTATTAGAATCCTAACATGTAAAAATTTTCCCCCTTGTACAATGTATATTGTAGAAAATTACATAGAAAGATTTCTCTAATAGCACAAAAAAGAGAAAATTATGAAGCAAGAAACTGCCTACATTTATTTTATGAAATTTATACTTTTGCACATGATTGGTGAAAAATTAGATATCTGTTCTTTTAGAAGGGCAAATTGACATTATTAACATAATTTTATATCTACATATTCTTTACTTTGAAATTCTAATTTTATATATTGCATAACTCTTTGTATTTTTTATATTGTGCTAAATATATTCCTTGCAGAATTCTTTTAGTGAATGATGAAAAACAGTCTTTACGTCTATCAATAAAAAAATTTAATATTGTAAAACATTATACATTGGTTTTAAAGAGTTAACTTCATGTTTGTATACTTTCAATTATCATCTAAAGTACTATCAGAAATACTCAATGTTAGAAACCCCCATCTAAGATAAGAAATGGAAACAACATTAATCATACTTAAAATTTAGAGAGGAACTTATTATGGTAATTTCAGTATTTCCTGAAGTAGATTAATTCTAAGGTAATCATATTCAGAATTTATTTTATGAACAAACATTAAAACCATTGGCAAAAAAATTCAACCAGAGTTCCAGAGGAAGTCATTTCCACCACAGGGTAGCATGATGAGTCAGCCCAAAATGAAAAAAATAAAATAAATTTCTATTATTAGTATAATAATGTTCTCTTAAAGGCATCAAACTAGGTTGCATAAATGGATTTGTTTTTTCAGTAGATATTGTTACTTAAAGAGACTGACATAATTATTGACCATTTTTATGTCTTCTCTGAAGATATCCTTTCAAATCTTCTGCCCATTTTTAACTCACTGTTGAGCTATATGATTTCTCCATAAATTTTGGATATTAGACCCTTATCAGATATATGGTTTCAAATAAAATTCCCAATCTGTAAACTGTCACTTCATTTTGTTAATTGCTTCCTTTTCTATGCAAAAGCTTTTCAATTAGAGTGTATCCCATTATTTATTTATTTATTTATTTATTTTTGCTCTTGTCACTTGAGCTTCTAGTGCGATGTCCACAGCGTCATAATTACCATCACCAATTCCCATGTCTAGCCACTTTTGCTTTTATGTGCTATAAGACAAGGACCTAATTCAATACTTTTGCATTTGGAAATTCAGTTTTCTTAGCTCTATTTACAAAAGAGAGTAAACTTTTCAATTTTCCTAGCGTCAAAAATCTTCAGGGAAATCAACGTCAAAAACATTAGCAGGTATCTCCTCACTCCAAGTAAAAAATGTCAACTATCAAAAAGACAAAAGATAATAAATGTTGGTGAATGCATGGAATAAAGGGAACTCTTGTACATTGTTAGTAGAAATGTAGACAGGTATAATTATCATGCAAAACAGAATGCAGTTTCCAAAGAAATTAAAATTATACTGCCATATGACTCAATAACATTTATTTTTGGACATTTACCCAAAGGAAGTGAAATTGCCAACTCAAAAAGATACCTGTATTCCCATATCCACTGCATCATTATTCTACAGTACTGAAGATATGGAGACAACTGATATCCACTGATAAATGGGTAGAGAAAATCTGGTACATATATGAAAAGGAGTATTATTTATTTACTCTAAAAAGTAATAAGGTTGCATCATTTGCCACAACATGAATGAGCCTGAATAACATTATGCTAGGAGTGAAATAAGCCAGATGAAAAGGAAAATTATTAGATGATCTCATTTATATGTGGAAACTTAAAATCTCAAACAAATAATATAGAACTGAAAAAAATAGCTCCAAGGGTAGAGGGAGGAAAATAAGAGATATAGGTCAGAAGATACAGACAGCAAATATGTAAGACAAAAATTCTAGATTTTTATAGTACAAAATGAAAAATGGTACTATATATGGGATTAATGCTGAATTAATAGATTTTTGCTGCTTTTACGATAAAAATAAAAACAGTACTCGTGTGACATAGCCTTGGGATACTTGATTTGATTAACTTCATTGTAGTGGAAGATATAGTTATAGATGATATAGATATAGATTTCGATATACATATAGGCATATTTTATAACACTACATTGAATATCTTAAATATTCACAATACAAAGTTATTTAAAAACAAGGAGATAGATGTAGCTTTGTATAAATAGGACAGAACTTCAGTTATAGAATTATTTAAATTGCCTTTAAGTATAGAGATAAGGGAGAAAACTACTATTTGTCAATCTAAGACATATTAGGGTGTCAAATAAGCTTATCATTACATAGACAGAATCCTCACTTAAGCCAATCATCTCTGAAGTGAAAAATTGATCCTAAAGCATGTTTGCTTTGTATTCAAGATGCAGTAGTCACTCAACGTGCATATGCAAAGTAGCATTTTGTATTATGGTCATGGAGGGCATTTTTCAATCCACACTTTTTTAGAGGTTGTCTATTATTGATAGAAAAATGTCAGTCTTACACTTGATTCCATTAATTTCAGTTGATACACTCTCAGTGATTATCTTCAGAGCAGTAATCAGACTACATATGCAAACGAATATTCTGTCCCTTTTACTTGTCATTTTAAAATGTCGGACTGAGCTGTCCTTGCTGAAGATGTGTTGTTGGATTATTGTAGAATATTTTGAAAAACTAACTTCTTCACTTTATTCAATTGATACAGAAGTTTTTGATCTACATAAGTCCCAAGTGACGTTGATGCTAATAACGAGATTAACAATAGAACCTATAAAAAGTTCCTACTAGGAGCTTTTGATATATTATCCGTTGAATTGACAGGAACATTACAAAGTAATGAAGATCATCACTGAACACCTATGATGTGCCAAAGTCTATGTAGCAAGCTCTATGCTTGTTACGTATTTTTATTTTCACAGGTACTGTGTATGTTAGAATGTATACACATCTCAGAGAAAAAAAGAACACTGAGATTTGGCACCCTTTAACTGTCTTTCAGAATGTTTCACAGTTGCTTAGTGGCAAGTCATTTAGAAATTGGGCTGCTTTTGAACAGAAATCATTGCTAGCTTGTCACCATCAGAAACTGATCTCACCTCTTTATATCATTTGAGTTGAATACTGACATAGTACAATTTAAAGGGAAAAAGGAAAATTAGTATGCTTAACTAAATTAGTTTGTAACTAAATATATACTGTAACTAAATTAGTATGTGTAACTAAAAAGGACTAATGAAATGATTTGTAAAGAAAATACTCGTGTGAACTTTTCAGGTATATGTATGAAACAGACGAATACAGTTGTTTTATTAAATAGAATGTACATGAGTAGATCATTTTTCTCACATCTTCCTTGACTAGTAAATGATGGAGAAATACTAAAGTAATAAGAGTAGAAATAATAGTAGAAGTAACAAGGGCTAATAAGGGAATCTAAACCTATAGGAACTGACTGTATCAGGCAAGAGTAAACCAGCCTGAGCATGAAAAAGCAATGTTTCAGAAACGGAAAGTCAGAACCCAGATATTTGAAAATGTTGACAATTGAGATAAAATAATTTAAATTTGGTCACATGAGGCATCAGATTGATTGGAATTAGAAAGAGTTCACAACAAAATAGTTTGAAAATGGCAGGCAGAGTGGGATGAAGATCTTGAAGCAAGCCTTAATAAGATTTTTTTTAAAAATATGTAAGTTTTTTTTCAGAGGAGTATTGTTTCCAGTAAGTTGATACGTGAGAATTTTCTTAAGAAAACAATAAATGGTTTATGGTTTTATCTTTGTACAGGAAAGGACTGAATTATTGTAAATATCATGGTTAAGAAGTTCAGTAAACTGGTACTTTATAGGTGAGATTTCTGTTGAGATAAAAAATCTTATTCTTCTAATACCATTCCAAAACCAAGAGCCACTCAAATAATATACCTGTACAATCTCAAATCCATTTCTAATCAACAAACTCAAATAAGTATAATAAATTCTCCCTCATGGAATGATTTTATCACTGATTAAAGAATATTGTGAAAGTGAATTGATACTTGTTAGGACCAACTTGTCATTTCCCACATAAGGGTTGAAATGTGATAAAGAAGACTAAAGTGGGAATTTCAAAGGGAAGAAAATCTAGCAAATATATTCAAGTCAAAGTCAACTTTGGACAGGAAATAGACAACTATGAATTTATTTTTTTAAAGAGAAGTCACAGGGCCAGGCATGGTGGCACACACCTGTAACCCCAGCACTGGAACCAGAGAACCAGTACAAATAACTTTCCAAAGCTAAAACATGAGGAAATCACCAGTAGTTACCTAAACTAAAAGAAACTAATATCAGCATCCATGTCCTTAATTATTGCATTAATACTGCCAGAACTTAACAATACCATTTAAATTTTGGAGACAGTAGAGAACTGACATAGACACTGAAGAGTTTCATATGGCAGACTGACTTCTTTTGCCATGTAAAACAGATATATTTGCTTCATGTTTTATTAGTTTCAACCATAATCTAAGACTAATATTGTTTGATTTCCTGACTTTTGGAAGATTTCATTGTGCAGTTAGTATGTGAAAAACAGACTGAGGTATTGTTCTAGAAAATGCAGAGAAAAGTTTTTTCCTGAAGAAAAGAGGTTAAACAAATACTTTATGTTTTATATATGCCCAAATTTTCAGAAAATTGTAAAATATGTATAACCTGGGTCAAGTAAACCTACTAGCATTCATGGGGAGTGGCAACGATACCCCATGTATTCCAGTTATGAGATTAATAAATGACAAGTGAATGTGACTAAAAAAAGATTTCAAATGATTTTTAACTTCTTTTTCTTTCAATTGTATTAGAATACTTGAAATATTTTTCTCTTTAATTATTTCCTTTGTAAAATTTAACAAGAGTTCACAGAAATTAAAACAAATATGTTCCAGATTTCTATTTGCAATCTATGGGCCAACACACTTTCTTTTTGAGGTTCAAAATTCATTTGTACACCATTCTTCTTTGAAAGGATATTAATTTTAAACTGACTGTAAATTGAAAAAAATTAAAGAGAGAAATGTTTAGTAACAGGAATCTTTTAAGATATCTGATTAATGTGAACAGAGTAGTAAAAATAATGCTCTGAAATATTTTGCTAGCAATTATTATATGCCTTTCAAATCAAGATAAAACAACATATACTATTTAGAATCTTGGAGAATTATAATATATCAAAGCAAAAATTAAATTTTGGTGGCGAGATTTTCTAGTATGTAGGAAATTATTTTTAATTATATCTTGTTCACAAATTATTCTTTTAAACCATTCTTCAATTGTTTTTTTTTATTTTAGTGAGCTTCTTTCCTATTACGATTCACAATTATTTTCTTATTCCCAAGATGGCCAAAGTATCCAAATATTAAATACAGCAGCTATGTCATAATTTCTGGATTAGTATTGCTTTTCTTTGGATTTGCATAACTTATTTTTGTTCAGAGTCAATATAAATACTTCCATTCAGTATGTATGCAAATTTATCTCTGCAACCTGTTCATATTTGTGTATGAAAGCTATTTTTATTTTTCTTATGACATTTTAGAAATTTTGATGTTTAATTCATTTGTTTGTTACAAACAATTTTTGTACAGAAGGGACATCCCAGGGGTAGAGTACATGTGTTGAAAATGCAAGACTCTGAATTGGATCACCAAGGCCACAAAAATAAAAGTAAAATAAAATAAAATAAAATAAAACAAAATAAAATAAAATCTTTTGAAATATAATGTTAGTTTTACCTTTGAAGCACTTTCTTTTAAAATATAAGCTTAACTGAACTACTTAACACAAATTGGATGTTTCATATAGGCTCAGGTTGTATTTAATGAGCATAAATACACAATTCAATTTATTACCAGTTTTTGCCATATTTGCCATAAGTTTTTTCTTAGGCATGTGAAGTTCTTTATTTTTTCTCAAATATTCATTAGATTTTTATTATGAATTCAATGCATGGACAACTTAGTTCTAAGCATTAGGAAGCACTTATAGCAATTGTCACTTAATTGTCCTTTAATTTTTTTACTTGAATAAAATAGTGGGAGAATAACAATAGTTAATATATTACATATTGTTATCTTCAAAGTAGTTACTTAGTGTATAAGATATGGGTATAAAAATTCTCTAATCAGTATTAGCAAAAACTTCCCTTTTCAATGAACTAAGACATATTAATAGTATACCCAATTTGCATTTTTCCCTCTTCCCTCCTTTCCTTTCCCCTTTCCCACCTCCTAGTTCCTTTTTTCTTTTAAACAATTTCTTTCCATTCCACAATATCTGTTGTGCATTTGAGACCTTATTTACTCTTTCATTTTCTCATGCCAGGGTGACAATAAAATGATTATACGTGTGAGTCTGATTTATTTCACTTAGGAGAATGGTCTCAAGTTGCATCCATTTACCTATAAAAGCCTCAAGTGAATCCTTTTTATGACTCAGTAGTACTCTTTTGTATAAAAAAATCCACCTTTTTAAAAATCCATTTGTCAACTGATAAACAATTAGGTTGTTTCCAAGATTTAGTTATTACAGATCGTACTGCTATAAACATGGCTACACATATATCTCTGTGGTATGATGTTTGTAATTCTTCCAGGAAGATACCCAGAAGAAGAATAGCTGGGTCAAATGAGACCTCTAATCCTAGATTTTTGAGGAATCTCCACACTGATTTCCAAAATAGTTTCCCCAGTCTGCACTCCCACCAAAAGTAGAGAAGGGTTTCTTTTTCCCCACAGCTCCTCCCAGCATTTGTTATTGGTTTATTCCATGATGATAGCATTCTTTCTGGAGTGAGAAGGAATCTCAGTACTGTTTTAATTTGCATCTCTCTAATGAACAATGATGTTGAACATTTTTTCATATATTTATTTTCCATTTATATTTCTTCATCAGAGAAGTGTGCTCATCTCAAGTGCCTGCTTTTGGATTGTTTTTTTGAATTTTAGGGGCTTGATCTTTTTGAATTATCTGTATGTTCTAAATACAAGTCCTTTGTCTGAGGGGCAACTGGCTATATTTTTTTCCACTCTGTGGGTTGTCTTTTCATTTGTTGGTGATTTCTTTTGTTGTGCAAAAGTCTTTTAATAACATGAGATCCTATTTGTTGATTTTTTTGTAATATTTTCCTTGCAGTCTTGGTTTTGCTCATGAAGTCTCTTTCTGTATCTATGTCTTCAAGATTTCTACCTACTTTCTCTTCCAATAGACTTAGTATTTCAGGCTTAATATTTAGATTTTTGGTCCATTTTGACTTTAGTTTAATGCATGGTGATAGACATGGGTCCAGTTTTACTCTTCAGCATGTAGAGAACCAGTTTTTCCATAACTATTTTTTAAAGAGGCTGTCTTTCTTCCAGTGAACATGTTTATTCTCTTTGTCAAAGAAGGTTCCTGAGTGTGTTTGTAGTTGTATCTGCCTTTTTTAATCTGTTCCACTGATCCTCAGGTCTGTGTTTTTTTGTTTGATTGTTTTGTTTTGTGTTTTCTTTTGCTATTACCATGCTGATTTTTTCACAGTAGCTTTGTAGGATAATTTCAAGTCAGGAATTGTGGTGCCACCTGCCTTGCCTTTGTTACCCAGGATTGTCTTTGCTATTCTAGGTCTCCTTTGTTGCCCAATGAATTCGAGGAATGTTTTTTTTAGTTCTGTAAAGTATGCTAATGTTATTTGGGTCAGGATTGCATTAAATCTTTATAACGATTTTGGGAGTAAGGACATTTTCACTATGATGGTTTTTCCTGTACATGAGCAAGGAATATGTTTTCATTTTCTTTTATCTTCTTCAGTCTCCTTTTTTCAGAATACTGTAATTTTCAGTAGATATATCTTTTACTTCCTTTGTTAGGTTGTTTCCTAAGTATTTCATTTTTTTGGATGCTGTTGTGGAGGATGTTGTTTCCCTAATTCCTCTCTCAGTAAGTTTGCTGTTTGTATACAGGAATGTTACAGATATTTGAGGGTTAACTTTGTATCCAGTTATGCTACTTAATTTGGTTATTAAATCTAGAGGTCTTCTAATGGAGTTTTTGGGGTTTTCTTTGTAGACTATCACATCATCTATGAATAATTTAGCTTCTTACTTTCCTATCCTTGTTCTGTTTAGTTCTATATCTGGTCTAATTGCTCTGGCTAACATTTCCAGAACTATATTGAATAGGGGTAGTGATAGTGCACATCCTTGTCTTGTTCATGATTTTAGAGTGCAAGTTTTCTGTTTGTGTCCATTTAGTATAATGTTGGTTGTTGGTTTGTCATAGATGACTTTTATCAGATTATGGTAAATACCATCTGTTCTATTTTTAAGTAGGATTTTTATCATGAATGAGTGTTGGACTTTATCAAAAGCTTTTTTAGCACCTTCTGAGATGTGTTTTTTCTTTTATTTTTTTGATAAGGTTGTCCAGGTGTTTATCCATTTTATTGATTCTTTCAAAGAACCAATTTTTTGATTCATTAATTGTTTTGTATTGTTTTCTTAGTCTCAATTACATAAATTTTTGTTCTGATTTTTATAATTCACTTCCTTATGTGGGCTTGGGCTAAATTTGCTTTTTTTTTCCAGACTTTTTTTTTTTTTTTTTTTTTTTTTTTTTTTTTTTTTTTTTGTTTGTTTTTTTTTTTTTTTTTTTTTTCCAAATGGTTTTTTTTTTTTTTTTTTTTTTTTTTTTTTTTTTTTTTTTTTTTTTTTTTTTTTTTTTTGTTTTTTTTTTTTTTTTTTTTTTTTTTTTTTTTTTTTCCCGAGACAGCATGTCACTATGCAGTTCGGGCTGGTGTTGACCTAACTATGTAGCCCAGGCTGGTCTCAAACTCACAATGATCCTCCTGCCTCAGCCTCCCTAGTGCTAGGATTATAAGTGTGTGCCACCACTGCTGGCTCAATTTTATTTTTTCTATATGCTTGAGGTGCAATATTAGGTTGCTTATTTGTACTCATTCTGTTTTCCTGATGTGAGAATTCACTGTCATAAATTTTTCCTTAGGAGTGCTTTCACTGCATCCCACAGGTTTGGTTATGTTGTAGTTGCATTTTGTTTAATTATAGACATTGTTTAATTTTTTTCTTTAATTTTATCTGTGACCCATTTGTTGTTCAGGAGGGTGTTATTTATTTTCCATGTGTTTATGGAGTTTTGTGGTTTCTTTTGTCATTAATTTCCAATTTCATTGCACTATGATCAGATAATATGCATGAGATAATTTCAATCCTTTTGCTTTTACTCAAGCATGTTCTATGGGCTAGTATATGATCTATTTTAGAGACTATCTCATGTGAAGCTGATAAGAATGTGTATTCTGATGTTGGGTGGGACACTCTGTAGACTTCTACTAATTCTATATGTTGACAGGTTTAGTTCAATTCTCGTATTTCTTTGCTGATTTTTTTTATAGCTGATCTATCACTTTGTGACAATGGATATTAGTATCTTCCATCACAACTGTGTTATTTCTTATTAGATGTTTCATGTCTATTAATTTTAACTTATATATTTGGATGTTCCCATATTTGGTGAATATATATTTATAATTGTAATCTCTTCCTGTTGAATTTTTCCCCTAATAAGTATGTAGTGACATTCTTTATCTCTTTTGATCATTCTTGGTTTGAAATAAAATATTGATTGCAAACAGAATAGCTATCCCTGCTTTTTTTTTCTGGGTTCCTGTTGCATCGAGTATAGTTTTCCACTTTTTAACTTTCGGTCTGTGAGTTTCTTTTTGAAATAAATGTGTTTCTCATATACAGTATATTCTTAGACCTAGTTCACTGATCCAGTCGTCCAGTCTGTTTCTTTTGATTGGTGAATTGAGGCCATTTACATTGATGGTTATAACTGGTATGTATTGGCTTATCTTTTTCATGTTATTTTCTGATATTGGTTCCTTGCATTTCCCCTCTGTTTAATTACTTGCCCTGCATTCTGGTCTGTTTCTATTGTTTTTCCTGGAACTGTGTACATTTCTATCTCTGTGTAGAATGTATTTTACTACTTTTTGTAGGGTTGGTTTGGTGGTCACAAATTTCTTCAGTTGTTCTTTGTCATGAAAGTATCTTATTTCTCCATTGATTTTGAAAGATAGTTTTGTAGGGTACAACAGTCTGGATTGGAAATTATTTGCTTGCAGAACTTTAAATACTTCACTCCAAAGTCTTCTCAACTTGAGGGTTTGTGTTGAGAAGTTGGCCATGATTCTAATGGACTTTCCTTTATAGGAGATTTGTTTCTTTTTTCTAACAGTTTTTAATATTTTGTTTTTGAGCTGAATTTCTAGGATCTTTATTATTGTATGTTTGGCTGTAGATTTACTTTGGCCATGGTGATTTGGAACTCTATATTCCTCACTTAGCTGAATGTCTTATTCTGGTCCCATTCTTGGGAAATTTTCTGCTGTTACTTCTCAAAGTCTTTTTATGTCATTTGTGTTGACTCCTGCTTTTCCATTGACACCTATAAGCATACACTCTTTTACTTTGCATCATTTCACAGCTGTTAAGTTGTCATTTCCATGTTATTTTTAAGAGAGCTTTACATTTATGATCACTAGATGCATTCCTGTCTTCAGGGTCTGAAAGTCTATCTTCACTTTTGTTTAAGTGGTTTTTAAAACTTTCAATGAAATTTTTAGTCTCCTGGTTATCTGTTTGAAACTGTTTTGTGCATTCTGTTTCTTTCCTACATTGTTCATTCAAGATTGCCATCATTTTCCTATGCTCCTCTATTTTTTTTACCTATGTCTAGTCTAGATTTGCTAAGCAATTCCTTCATTATTGTCATTTCTTTCTTTACCTGAGATATAATCCTGATCTGATTTCCTCTATAGCCTCATAGATTTGTTTCCTTAGTTTGGTTAATATCATTTCAGAAAGTTCAGAGGTTTTTTTATTTTTATTTATTTATTGTTTTTATTTTCCTCTATCTCAATGATTCTTGGACTTGTTCTGGGTGGTCCAGAGGTCTGAGATTACATCTTGTTTCTGCATCTTATCATTTTCTATTTCAAAATCTTTAAATTTTATTTTCTGTGTTAAACTTTGTAAGTTTTTGTAGTAGGTAGCTATATCATTACTATTAAGTCCTCTCTAGGAAAAGTCTGCTTTTCAGGGATGTCTTCTGTGTATAGGAGTTTCTTGCTTTTGTCTTTCCCAAGATCCTACCTTCCCAATTAATTAAGAGTGGGATGTTGGTATGTAGTTTTCTCAGCCCCCAGTCCTTTGGTTTTGGAATGTGGTGAGATTACTATCCCAGACTTTCCAGTATTGTTATGAAAGGCAGAACAACAGTTTACAACAGATATGACATCCAAACTAAAGTAGTATAATTAACAATAACAATAGGACCAAACACAGTTTAGCAACTGACAAACTATGGTAACAATTAATTTTTTACCTTAAACTATAGGAGTAAAATCTCAGTTATATAACAAAATCGATTTTAAACTAGGAATTTGTTTGCCAAGTGTCTCCCATTCGTAGAGTGATTTTGCCCTGTGGTGGGAAAATTTAAGAAGAATAGTGGATAAAAAAATAAATTAATAATTCCAAAGGAAGTAGAAACAAGGCTGGAGGACAAAGGATTATCATGCAAGCTTTAGGAAACTGGAGAAGAGGGAAGACAGGAAAGAATAGGAGAGTAAGAAAGGGATTATCTGAACTTTGTCTCTGAGTTTGAAGAATTGCATTAATTTTCTGTGGCTTGAGTTCTCCCAACCATTTAGAAAAGGGGGGAAAAAGGATAAGAAAAATGAAAAGAAAAAAGGAAAAGCAAAAGAAATAAAAATTTAAAAAATAATTTTAAAAAAGGAAAAGGACCTTCTCACCCATTTACTTCTATTCTGAGTTTTTATCCCCAAGCACAATGCTGCTTCACCTAACTTACCATTTGTTCTCTCATACTATCCATGTTGCTTCGAACTTTTCCATTCCACTAGTTCCATTGTGTGCACCCTAGTTGGGGTCCTACTCTGTGGCTGACATTCTCCCAGTTGCCTGATGCCACCTGTGTAGGAGGGTAGAGCCAGTCGCCTGGATTCCTCTAGCCTGGCTGGATGCTGGTCTCACGGTGTAAGGAGAGGAGCCAGTCATGTGGATTCTTCTGAGCCAGTTGCAGGTTCTGTGATATAAGGGGGATGAGACAGTCACCTTCCTTTAATATTGAAAGGTTTTAAAATACAAACTTAAAAATAAAATCAAAATTTATGTAACACCTATGAAATCTGCCTTTTATTTTTTTGGCTAGTCATAGTCACTGTTCACTATGTAAAAATTTTTTTAGCATCATGAGTATATATTTATGATAGTTGATTCATTTAACAAATTTCGTAGTACCAATAATAGAAAGCAAATTACTTTCATCTGGAATGGATTTATTAACATGTGACAGGTGACTTGGAAGGATCAGAATACTGTCCTGAGAATAGATGCTACAGTGGCAAGATCGGAAGTGACAGAAATGCCAAATTACAAATCTGAACTTTCTAGTGGACACTTCAGTGTTGCAGTTCCTCAACACAGCGCCTTGAATCTGTTGCGCCTGACATGTGCTTCCCTACAACTGCTGACCCCACAGAGCCACACACTTTGTTCATTATGATTAACTGATTTCCTTTTGTCTCACTTGTTCTTTTTCTTCTTCCAAAAATCATGACAGTGGTTCTACCTGGTAGATTATTAGATAAACCTAATGCAAATGACTTGGGGAAGTATAGTTCTATGCTTTCCAACCCGGATAATACAACAAAACTAAATAAACAAAAGAAAACTAAGCAAGAAGTGATAGTTTGTGTGAGTGTACTGTTTCTGGCATCTCTGCAGAGTATGTCCAACTTATGATTGCATAAATGTAAATAATGTTTCACTATTATAAGTACATTAGCAGCAATATATATTTCTCTAATTATTTCTATATTAGGATAGTCTCCCAAGTAAACTTGGTGGGTCAAAGAGCCTTTTCTAACAATTATTGAAATGTTACATTTTAAATTTCTATCCTCTCTTCTTCCTTTTTCTAAACTTTTTTATAGTTTATAACTCTATGAAAATCATTAAATACTTTTTCAAAATTTTCTTGTTCCCTACCAATACTGAATATTTTTCCTTTAATAAAGTCTTTGACAATTTGAAAGAACAAAAATATAACTTCATTTTAATTAAGCCTTGTGGATAAAAATATTTCTAAAATGTATTGCATATTTTCAATTATTAAAAGATTTGGCATAAATTAAATAATATGTGATGAGTTAAGGTCATTAACATAACTATTAATTAGTACTATGTGCCATAAAGCAATACAGGGACTATTTTTGTAGAGAAAGACATTATTTATTGCAGACAATTATGCCTTATGAATTCTCATTTCTTTGTACTTAAATTATAAATGGGGCTTTTTTAGCCATACAACATTTTTTCAACATATTCTATTTTTATTAGTGTTTTCTATTCAATTCTGGTCTCTCTGTAAGTGCCATGTTCATCGCACAGATATTTGTCTCATGAGGACTCTTATGGTTGATACATTGTGTCAACTTGAGAAGTTTAGAAGTTTAACTGAGAGACTCAGCAGAGAGGCAGGATTCTTACTTTGTAAATATCCTCATTCTGTGCAAAGGAAGGCAAGGAGATTTGTGAATGCTACACCCACCCTGGAGGAGGCAGATGGCCTGTGTACAATATAAGAGAGAAAAAAAGGCTTGCTCTTGCCCCTTTTTGCTCTGGCTGCTTTTGCTTGCTACTGCCTTGCAGACAGTTGATTATGGACTGAAACCTCCAAAAACTGTAAATTAAATAAAACCTTTCCTTCCCTAATTTTGGGTGTCAGATGATTTGCTCCGGCACCGACAGAAAAATAAAAGTAATCAAGACAGAGACTGTAAAAATCTCATTTTCTAGATTTTTATTGTGGTTATAATTGAATTTCTCCAATTATATACCTCTTGATGTTGGAAATGTTACCAAAGTTTATGAGGGAAAACGTCTAATGGTAAAACGCTATGTAGTGTATTTAAGTAGATTAATTTGAGTAGAGATATGATAAAATGTTGATAATGTAAAAGAAATTCTGAAAAGATTGGTTTCTGGTCTTTGTGTTGCCCTTTATTGGAATCTCATACATAATATCAGTGTGTACACCTTGAGAAATATAATACTGAGAATGGAGGGTGGATTGTGAAAATATGAAACCATATAGCTTGGAAAACAATGAATAGAGAAATTATCAATCTTCAAATATCCTTTCAGCTGAGTACTGGCAAAATTTGTGATGGGAAAAATATAAAGAAGCAAAATATAGAATACAACTCCTTATAAGTGTAGATAGCCGCAGATCTTCAAAACTGCAGACATTTGTATGAACAATTGTCTAAAAATGAGCCTATGTGTGGTAAATCATCAGGAGATAAAGGTTTCTTGATTCTATATTGTACATATGGACAGCAAACTGTCAAACTATGATCTCTAAATGTAACCTCTCATCTCTAAAGAAAATCTCATCTCTAAAGAAATTCATAATTGGATTAAATTTATCAGTAATACGCTTTTATTCTTATTGCTCATGGCAAAACTGTCATCATAACATACTCTTACTGAAGGGTTTACTCTGTTGAAATTTCATTGTGAGGCTGTAGTGCTGTCTACCAACTTGCCAAAATGATTTTCCTTTCTGCCCAAAACAGGTCACATCATACTACTGCCTGAAATTGGCTCTGAATTTACTCTCTGTAAAGTTTATGATGCAGAAAGAGATCGTTCATTAAATGAAGTAGTAACATTTTAAAATACTTGACATATGCAGGCACTACCCTCTGCCACTGCATTTTCATTGAAAAACAATGGAAAGAATACAGGACATTTGGAGCATCCTATTTCATTATTTCCTCAGGGATGACTTCTGGCTGGCTGATCCGAAGCAAACTCTTATGAGTTGAAGCTATATTAAAGGAGACACCCAAAAAATAATATGAGACACGTGGAAAAGTCGCAAATTGTTGTTGTTGGTGGTGGTGGTGGTGGTGTGTGTGTGTGTGTTTTAATTTTTATGTTCTTTCTGTTCCACAACTTTCAACCCCAGCAACTATCTGTTTCTCTCTCAGTTTCTACTTTCGATAACAGAACTTTGGTGCTTTTCAGAGCATAGGTACTTAAAAAAATACAGCAAAAGAAAATTATTGTTACCTATATACATTTAAGTATATAAATTTTTTCTGCCAAGTTAGTGATACCAGGTACTTTGTTCTCTGTTTAATAATGCCTCTTCTTCATACACATAAAAAGTAGTTAATAAAGGTTAAGTACTAACACATTCTCTCAAAGTCACAAAAATGTAAGCCGTATTATTTTATTTAAGCAGGAAAGTTACTTCAGTGCACACTAATTTGTAAATCTGACAGATTCATTCATGTGGAAGTGAATCATACCTGGAAAACAGATGTGAAATTTACATGAATATGTCTTTAATATTACAAGTGATTAAATGATTACAAATTTTGCTTTTTCCAATTCACAGTGATTGCTTTTTTAATGAAAACTTAGGTATATATAATTGTCTTCTGGCATAGATTTCTGTTTAAATATGCAATGTGGGTTGTAAACAAAGACTTATTAAGAACTGCTCTGTTAGAAGAATATAATTTTAAACAATGATGTTGGTGCTTGAGCTTTTATTGTTTGACCTTTTGAATATCTTAGTAAGAATCATGATTGAGAATTTCCGCTGAACCTGTTCATTAAGAGTAATTAGAAAATAACACATTCAAGTCCAGAAACAAGAGGCTGTAAATGCTTTAAATACTTTTCACAAAGTGTTCCTTGAATATTTGTTTTCCTTGTTGATGCAAACACGTATCCCTTCCTTTCTACTTTATTTTTCAACTATAAAACAATAAAGACAAGTTGTTCAATCTGATCGTATAACCTAAACCAGCTAAAAAGAGACCTTCTAGAAAGGTATAGAATAATAGAGAGCAAGGTCTTATGATGATCTTTTTAGAAGGTACATACCATTTATTTTATATTTGATTACTTCAAAAAACGCATTTGTTTTTAGTTTTAATTTACAAATTCCTCAGATAATTTAAGAGGATATATTTTGCATTACTTATATCACTTTATATTCTGAACAATATGTGGTCATACAACTAAATGTATTGTCACTAATATAGTACCATAAATGTAACCAACCCAAGCCTATGTTGTCATACAAATAAAATATGGGAATGTTGAAAATGCCACTGAAATGCAAAACATAACAAAACAAAACAAAACAAAAAACAGCACTACATTTAAGCCATTGCTTTTCAAACATAAAAATGTGTGCTTGAATTTGTGATTAGCTTATTTGGTTAGAATAAAAATTTCCTTAACTATAATTTATACACCATTTCTAAAACATGTCACTACTCTGAAAAACAATATCCATTTTATAAATGATGCAACTGAGTACAGAGAAAGTAAGTACCTTTTCAAAGTCCTAAAGGCAAGCAAGCAGTTACATGTGGCTGTTATTGAACATAAGTAATCTGTTCTGAGAATCCTGTTCTTAACTATAATGCAATGTTTCCTCTTTTGATGAAATGGTGGTATTACACCTTAGGCTATGATTGTTTTATCCACCTTAAATTCCTCAAATACAATTATGTTTACTTGGGATTTTGACGAGTGTGAAAAACACTGTAACCATCAGTGGGAGGAAAACTCAAGCAGCTTGTTACTTAACCAGTTTGAACTTTATATAAGAAAAGTACATTTGGGTACAAAGGTTAATATGTTTTGGTATTATATTTACATTGAAATTACAAAATAATGAAAGGCAGTAAAATTCACTGAGAACAACAGTAAGCTTAAAGTTGTTTGTTGATTCTCTAATATGCCTTCTCATGAAAATTTGCTCCCTGTTGTCTTCTTAATTTAGTCCTTAACTCATCTTCTTCTAATTTCAGAGTTTTCAAATCCTTATGTAAAAGAACAGGCTTCTTCTCATTCACTAAATACAATTCAACTATGTAGAAGTCTGTTGTTGTTGATAGACCAATTAGAATAAAATTAAGTAAATAAGATACTTTAAGATGATGCAATACGTATGCTGCAATAAATTGTCCTGATGAAAGCAGTGGCTTCAGTGGATATTCCTAGACCATACTGCTGGAAAGTTTTAGTTAAATTATATAATCTGCTCATTATGCCATTAAGGTATGGTAAATACCTTACTTTCTCTATGGAAAATTTTGAAATGTGTAAATGCTAATGGGGAAAGAGTTATCGTAGATAGCATATCCTATTCTAAAATTAAAGTAATTTACATGCTTGGTTAGTTTGCAGTTCCTTTTGTTTCTCTTCAGTCATGGTCTGATTCTGTATCTCTGTTGACTAGTGCTCTACTGACCTGAACTTCAAGATCAAACCCCTGTTTTTGTGGTTGAGATCATCAAAATGTAAAATAAAAACTCCTGCCTTAAAATTCAGATCTTGCATGTATTTTACCTGTGTGTATTTATATAATGAATGCAATAGTGAAGATCAATTGGAAAAATGAAAACACTCGCTCTGCTGCAGCTTATGAAACAAATTGAAAATAAAATGGTTGTATATCATGAAATTCAAAGAAAACATAATGATGCTATGAGTAAAGGCCAAATTACTTTGAATTAGTCAACTAATTCAGTGTATGTACATGTGTATATGTGTACAAAAAAGCAGACTCCTGAAAGACAAGAGAAACGTCACACTGAGCATTCAGGTATAGGTAATCATATACGGCATATTTCAACAAATTAGAAACGAGTAGGTTCCTAAGAAGTTAAAAACTTTAGATATGAAAATCAGTGTTTGATTTAGCCAGGACAGTTGAGAATGGAATTAAATAGATTTCAATATTCCACTGCCAACATACCGCCATCAGCAGCTAACCTATCTTTCCTGTGGCCAGCAAAGTATTCATAGACTGGAGAAGAGGATGACAATCCCCCAAATCACTTACCATTCTTCACTTTGATCTCGAAGAAGATATCTTACGTACATAATACATATCCCATTAAAATTAGCTACCCCATAAAAATTACTTTTTTAAAACCATTTTGAATATACTTGTTATTAAAATACTATGCTTGTTTAAAGACTAATTATACTTGCATGAGTGCATCAGTTCAAAACAAACACTTTTCTTGTTATGAATAATGTTATTCATAGTTTATTTCTATGTGTTTGACTAACTTGTCTACATTAGTGGTGTGAATCTGAAAAGGTAAAAATACATGTAAATTTGAATAGATTGAGAAGTATTTGTTGTACATGCAAAGATTTTATTGGTGAGATTTGGAATCTGCCAGAAGAAAAAGCTTAGTGGGAGTCATCTAAATAGTTCTAACTGGGAAGAAATATAGGCAAGCCTTTATGTCTGGGCTATTTCTTCTAGTAGAGGTACAATGAAGACCAAACTATTGTGTGGCTCTTATGGAAGGGTGCTCAATGGACGATTGTAGCTGGTCAGTGCACAGTCCAGAAAAGTCTTTCAGGACCACTTCTGAGGTCCCAAGGTTAGCCAGGTGAGTATGATACAGATTTGAACTTAATGAGCCCTTGTGAGAAAGGTAATTAATATTTTCCAGCGGAGCAATTAATCCTGTGAAATTTAGTGTATCCTGAAGGAATACAAATTAGAGACAATTAATCCAGGATGACTTCATGGAAGATTTTTGACAGTAACTGCTGCTTGGAGAGAGTTTTGAAAGAGGAATAAAGCTCACCAGGCAAAGAAGAGGAAAAAGTGCAGTTCAGCCAATGTCACAGCAAACATACATTAGGAGAAGAAACCATGAGCATGTCAATAATAGTCGATGTAGTCTGGGTTTGGATATGAAGACCATAACATGGCTTGACTGAATGGAGAATATCTGTCTTTAAATTTGATAGTAACTGGCTGATGAAAGGTTTTCAAATATTTCTATTTAACTTTCTCCTTTCTCCCTTTTCTTTCCTCTTGCTTTAGTAGAAAATTGTTGCTTAAAAATCTATTATTCCTTGTAAAATACACACCTTTTATTGAATCTCTATCATGGTCTTACGACAGTGTCTATGTATATACGAGAGAATGGTCTTGGAAAATAACTCCTTACCATGATATACAAGAGATAATTGATAATCCAAGAATATGATTCTTTAAGAACCAATCATGTTTCCTTTTTTCTGTTCGTCACAAAATAACTCTACGTTGTTGCAGTCCCATGCTCACTATCAATGTGGGTGTCTTTCATCTTTTAGTCATGTCTGTAACTAGCAAACTTATTAAAGAACTGATTTCACATATATGGTACTCTAATATACATGTATGGATGATTATGTGTCTTTGTTCTTCTGGTCTTTACACTTCCTAAGATGCTTGAAGAAAGGAACTGTTAAATTTCCTTATTCCTCAAGAATACATGGAAATTATTTACAAAATAATAGACAGAAATAATCTGCAAACTTGATTAAATGATGTGTTATGCTTCAAGTATATAAAGGAAAGAAAAAGTAACAAATATATATTTGTTTTAATACATGATGTGTTACATGTCATGACAACATGGGCATAAAAGATACATTTTGATTCAGAGATACGGAAAATGGATTGAGGAATAGCTAAAATATCTAATTCTACTGAGAGAAGAAGAGACTTGTAAGGCATAAATAAGTGCAAAAATGATTCTATACAATAAAACTTTCTTAAAATATATGGTACAGTCCAATAAGAGTAAGTTGTTTTTTGTAAGTAAAGAGCAGGATGCTTAATTCTAAATGAAGAAAGTTTGTATCTATTTTAAAATTATCTGTTGCAACAGCAAAATACCTGCAGAGGATTATTTAGTACACAGTTTTGGGGACTGAAAACCAAAGTTTGGGCAGCTTCATGTGTTTGGTTTCTAGAGAGGGCCCCATCATAGCTAACATTGCAGTGGTAATGGTTGGACAGAGATCACATGATAACACAGAAAGGCAGAGAGGAATATTCTGGTACCAGACTTTCTTATTTATATCAGTCTCTTCTAACTAACTAGCTAGGGTTTCCAGAGAACTACATTACCGTCTTGAGGATGGCTGCCCCAAAATTTTTCACTAGGCTCCACCACTTAAAATTTCCCCCAGTTCCCCAAATCACCATACAAGGACCAGGTTTTTAACACATGAATTCCTGAGGCATGCAGTCAAACAGTATCTGAAAGAGAAGAGGGACATAACTGTTACAAACTTCAAATGTTGTTCAAGTAAATTTTCTTTTTTATTCCAAAGGGAGCACAGATATTTGTATGGAGGAATGCTATTCGTTTAACTTTGATTTGGGTGCAGGAAGGCAAAGCCATGAAATAAATGAATTAAGAATCAGGCTTCTGGGAGGAAAGCACTATGGAGTGGAGGTGGCAATCATCAAGGAACTGAGCTGTGACAGGAAATGTAGGAAGGAGAGGAAAGGAGGATAATGAGTACAAATTATCACAGATCTGAAAATATGACTTGGAGCTCCTAGAATATTGACAAGAATAAAGAGAGAAAATTTGTAGATGACTCGATTTTTTTGCTTCATATGAAAGAGACTATATCTTACAATATCGAAAGGTGCTTCCCAAGGGCCTTCCTATTCATGTCATTTTGTCATAAAAATTGCATCAGTTTAGTAACTAATAGAATATGTATTTGAAACATTTTATGTAAAGTTAATTTTCTATTCATATATATATATATATATATATATATATATATATATGCGTGTGACATAACTCTATCAAACCAAGATTGACCTCCTAGAAGAATGTTTTTGTCTCTGAGGCATATATTTGGCATCTTTCAGGCAAAGGACTCTCATTCTAATTTTCATCATGATACTGATTTTGTGTCCATTACCTTGTGATACAAAGCAAGGTATTAGCAGTATTTCAAGCAATGAATTAGTCATCACAACTGAATGACAGGCAGCACTCTGATTTTTTTTTTCAGGATAAAGGTAAAAGACTATTTGTCAATAAATTGTTTTTATGTTTTCCAAAGAAACATAAGTACCTTTTGTTATTTTCAAGTATGTCTAAACTAGTATCTAAAACACTACTGATATATGCTATTGTTATTATGTAACACTGTATTAGAATTGCAAAATCTGATAGAAGGGTTTTATGCATTTAGTTTCCATAAATCATTAGGTAATTTGTTGCTATTATATAATGTTTTGAATATCTTTAAATCTCTTTCTAAATATATACATATATTCTTTCTTCCTTTCTTTCTTCCATTTTTCTGATCTGCTTCCATTGGTGACTCTATACTTTTGACTCCAGACTGGCAATATGAGGGTAAGATGACAAATATAAAAATCTCAAGCAATCTCATGAGCATTGCTTGTCTGTCTTTGTTTTATTCTTTTTAGAACATTATTAAAATTCTATTCACTCTCTTTAATTAGACCCTTTTATCACAATTAAAGTGCAATTATGTTTGTTTCTGTTGTGAACCTTTAATTACAATTTATCCTTGTTAATCATTCCTTTATGTTATTTCTTTGGGTTAAATTGTCATCCCATTATCTCTGTCCTGAAGGACTTCTCCTCTCCAGTGATCTCTGCTGGTGTTTTCTCAGTAATATTTCAATAGTTTTTGATGTACAAAATGACTATGCTATTATGTGGTAAGGGATCTTAAATATTTTTAATTAATCATTTAAAATCTCACATATTAATTTGATTGAAGGATTTTTCTTTGTAAATATGAATATACATCTTGAAAGACTGACACTTACGATGAGTACTCATGAAATTGGAAATCCTTACCTTTGATTATTTTCTCTCTTTAGATTGCAAACTAGCTAGGGGCGGCCCACCAGCTACCATAGTTGCTATTGATGAAGAGAGTCGGAATGGTGAGTGGATTTATATTTTACCAGTGTTTTGTCTAGGAGGAATTTCTTAGAATTCTAGCATTTGATTTAATGTGAGTAAAGATAGTACATGATAGTTTCAATCACAGTTCTTAAATAGTTGACCTCTAATCTGTCTGTTGTACCAGTTTTAATTAGGTCATGCATGGAAATAATTTATTTTGATTATGTTAGAAGAGATTTTTTCTGCATATTAAAGTATTTAGCTTTGATTGAGATGGAAATATTGATACTGAGTCAACACAAGGATGCATCTTGATATGGGCAAGTAGATTTAATAATCCTTAATGACACATCCCTCCAAAGAAATGCACTTCAAGGTAAGTCTTATGCTAGTAACTTAAATTGTCTGAAGCTTGGCAAAGTTTCAGATTCCGAACCAATTAGACATTG